>JABFQD010000028.1:0-53148 GCA_022817045.1 Psix sp. ZL-2020
TTTTATAAACAAATGTTTTATTTTTACTTTGATATGAATTTTCTTTTAAAAAAACATCCATTCATTATAAAAAAAAATTTTTTTCATTTTTAACAAAAAACTATTTTATAAATTTTAGCATCTTCGTCTTACACGCGAGTCATTTACTTTACTGTCTTTTTCTTTCTGGGACCCTAAAAATCATTCAAATAATTTATGTCAATAATTTTGTTTTATAAATAAATTCTTCTAAAATCTTATAAATTTCTTATTCTTTTATATTATTTAAATTCAATTAAGTTAAAGTAACTAAACACTTAATATGATAGCTAAATATACAAATGAAACTGACAAGGGTTAAAAGCCTGTATTTGAATCTGTAAACATTACCGCTTAATTGATACTATACTTTGGTATTGTATCAGCAAAAAGTTTGCCAAAAATTAATTGTAGAACAGATTGCGAGGCTTATGAATATTCATCAAAATAAATATAGTAACGAGTATTTGGTATCGAAAAAGGTTCGCCATAGTTTGACAATCGATTCCTGATAAATGATATCTTATCAATACTTAAAAAGCAATAAAAAGAATACAAATATTCGCGATGCATTTATTAATAAATTTATTATACAATTAGTTATTATATATATCTCAGACTGCAATTTAAAATTTGATATCGCCGATAGTTGAGTGAAAAAAATGAAAATAAATTTATGAAAAGTGGCTTGATTTGTTGGCGTCTAAAAATAATAAATAAATAAAAATCAATAGCGCGTTCGATATTCGGGTGAATCACCTTGCGAGCGGCGAAAAAGAAAAAAGTAACGGCGTTAATTAGTTGTTAGAGCATACAAATTGAAAGTTTAATGCATAAGATATTTTCCGCATAGTTCATCCTAAGTCACTCGTCTACTCGGCTGCCACTCGTGCAGTTGCACTTTAACATCTTAACGGCAGTGCTCGATACCGCTGCTTCGTTGCATGAAAACGAGCTTGAGCTCACCGTTGTTTAGACTTTTCATCAACTTTGATAAACACTTTCACGCTTTCTAGAAAGTAACTAACAATGAATTAAACTTCTTTCCACCGAGACAAGATGCTAACTTCCTTAATATTATATTATGTAAAAATGAAACATCCAATTTGGTGCTCGGTCGATAAGAGCGATCTGCAGAGTCAAATGGAAATGATGATTATTTGTATGGTGGGAAAAAAGGTTTTTTACTTGATTAAATTATAGCAAATTAAAAATAAATGAATAAATTAAATTTATGAATTAATATACACATGGAATTTAGTTATATTATTTTATAATTAAATTGTATATAAATTGATAGTAATTAAATAATTATATTTCGATATAATGAGCAGAATAAATTGGATGAAATCATGTGGAAATTCAGAATTCCAGTAGAAGTCTATAAGGAGTAATAATAAGGTATAACTGTACATAAAGCCATTTGACAGTACAATTTTGCTGTTTAATCCTCGAGAAGAGCTCGACTTATAAATTTTACAAAGTTGCACACTATTGAGAACCTTCGATATTTGAACAAAAGGCCGTTAACAAAGAGAAAATCTCTGAAAATGTTTTGCCATAGTTTTCGAGCTAATTATTGCTTTCACGCTGCCAGAAAATCAGGCTTCTGACGAATATTTGTCAACGAAGTCTGGAAATAATAGGTAGAATACCTGTTTTCACAGGTACAAAACGGACGATCACTTTTAGGAAGCAATTTACCATTTCGTTCCGCAACTTTTTTGGCAGCTGAAGTAATACAGTTGTTTTCTTATTTCACTTTCATCAGAAAATATTGTCCTTTTTTTGAATTCAAATTATTATAAACGCTTGTATTTATTTCCCTGCAAAATATTTTCAACCATATATAGAAATCATATATAAAATTGATTTTTAATTATTATTTGAAATTAACACACGTAATTAAAAACTGATTTCATTTTCTATACGAGAGCTTGTGAATGTCGAACTGCTTGAAAAAATGAAATGAATTTTCAAGTTGTGATTTGTTATTGCGCTAAAAACAAAATGAGTATTTTACATTGGTCAAATAAATGGTGGAAATAAATGACGACACGCGCGCCAAGTTACATTCAATAATGAAACGAAACGATGACAATTGTTGATTGCAATTATCTGTTTTCCGCTGCTATCTTTTCGCTGATACATTCGAATACATACTACGGTTATGATGTTCTCATTATTCGCAGGACGTGGATTTATAGAGATTTTTATCGCACGCTAGCAGTAAATCTTGCCCAAGTTATGCTTGAATTTTGGCTCGAAATCTCATTCGTTGACAGTCCTAGATATTTTCATCAAAATATATTATTAGAGTGAAACAATTTATTTGTTTGTAATCTAACAAATCTATACAAAAAATTAATATCATTCGACGATGAATCCCAAATTGTTTTCTCTACAATCGTAATTGCAAATATTTTCAAACAAAACCACTTTTTACAGTTACACGATTTGGTTTTGTTTAACTTTAACAGCAGTGTTGAAAAAGAATCGTTTGTTTTGAATAAATTATTTGAATTCAAACCATTTGACATTTGAGTAATACACGCATGAGCAGGTATTAGTGTGTAGTATATCTTGTGTAGGCTGAGAACCGTCGCGAAATCGGGAGGTAGCTGAACGGACAAAGAATGGTTTGTTACATTGCTGCGGCAGCAGCAGAAGTAGCAGGACGCACGTTCTCTGTACTTTTCGTTCCGTCTACATTAATGCTCTCAAGCTTATGATATCAAACTAATTTAATCAAATCGAATGAAACAAGTTAAATTATCCAATCAGATTGTTCTGTCATGTATTAGTGATGATGAAAAATTCTTATACATAAGTAAATCGGAAGAAAACGCAATTTCAAAATGAAAAGCTAATAATCCGGAGTTGGAGTGAAATGAAATACTGAATGTAACTGAAAAATAATGCATTACAAATTATGCAACCAAAAACACATTTGATGGAGATTTCGAAAGTTTCCTTTTTATTGCAATTTAATTCCAACGTTAACTAACAAATTTATTATATGCATTATATTATGTTATATATAATCCGCATCAAATATATAATATTTCGAACATATATTATATATATTTGTTATTAATATTTTAAAATATTGTTTAAAAGTAATTTTGATTTCGATTTTTCCAAAATTGGCTCTGTCAATAATAAGTAGCATCCTCTTCTCATACAGCTTCTCTTTTCTTATAACTTGTAGAGAGGGCAGTGTTTGCGCCAGTAATGTAAAGGCAATAATGGTATCGTTCGGTTGTTCTCGTTGTGCGACGACCTGCGAGCAGACACGTCCGTAATACACACGACAAATTTTGACCTTTGCCTGCAATCGGCCACTTGGTTTAAGTACTTAACAAGAGCTTTCGTTTTAAAGGACAATGGTAATCGCGCTTGATAACTCGACTAATTACAACATTTCGATTGATTAAGTTGACCATTTTTAACTCTGAGTCTAGATGCATCTTTGTGATTCATGCAAGCTCTTAATTTTCAGTTTAATGTTTACATTTTGATCCAAAGAGGTGATTTTCTTTAATACAAAATTAAAAATTAAAAATAATCAGTTACATCCAGTGCACTGTAAAGGAAATTGAAGATTAGTCTGATGATACAATTAAAAAAGTCAAAGTAAAAAGAAATTTGCTAAGTTTTAATGATTGTTTAGATCTAGATTTCTTGCAAATTTAATGGAATGTGTTATTTAAATATTTTGATTGATCAAAATTAATATCGTAATTTCCATAACTTGAAACAAACAAATCTGTTAAGATATGATTATAAATTAACTTAATTATTCAGATTCCATTAAATATAATCACTCTAATTAGGTCCTGGAAATTATCTAGACCTGAAAAAATGAAGTCAAATTCGTCGAAATTTAATGGGATTCAATCAACTTTTAAAAGACGCAATTACAACTTGAGATACAATGTAATTCAATCAGATCTAAACAAAATTCAGATCTGGTTGAATCTAATTAACTCTAATCAAATTCGAATCAATTTCGAATCAGTACTTATTAAATCAACTCAATTCTGCAAAATTCTAAAATGATAAAAATGTCCCAAACAATGTAATCTTACTTTGAACCTTCGGAAATTGACCAAAACAAACAAAAAATACCCGCGACATTATTCCATATACAATTCATATATAACATACCAGGTAAACCAGACAAGTTAATATTGTATAAATGTTAAATAATCCACTGTGGATACCGGATTAATCATTAAACCACAGCCTTAAAATTGTCAAAACTTCTTACATGCGACATTTACATGTAACACCTTCATACAAAACATAAGTAATATGATACATACAATCATACACTTATCCATACCTAAATTCTCATTACGTACAAATATTAATGCAAATATTGAGACACAAGTTGAATAAAACCACAGGAGTTATAAAAATGTGCATAATCGAAAATCAAAAGGCTGCAGCCGTAATAAGAGCTGATTACACATATTAAAATGGTTTTGAAACACGTCAATTGAAAGTTACAGTTGTCTTTCGGTATGGCCTTGATATTTTGCGAGCTTAATATCTGGATTCCTTCTGATTTTTTCCCCTCTCAACTCGACACACACCTAACAGCCTGGCGTAGACAGACGTGCATATAAACAGACACGACGATCCGGTTTTTTGTCCAGCGAGCACCCGATCCTTCGACCTTATTCTTTCGTTGTTCCGGAAATACGAATTTCGATGTTCAAACGCTCTCCCCTCCCCGGCTCCTTGGTCATATCTTTTGTCGTCGCAGCACACCTTTTCCGTCGTTTGATATTCAGTGAATTAGTCGAGCCGATAGACGATTGGTCGGCTCTGTGACCTTTTGAACCACCGATCTATGCCGATCTGTCCTAAAGCAGCGGAACAATTAAATTAATTAACCGGCAACTGTGCTGATACAAAAATGAATGATTCTGAAAACTAAAATCGTACCTGATTAGCCGTTTCCGTTGTAGACAACTCAGATGTTATCTGCTTTTGAGCATTTACACTTGATTGATGAAACATGACGATGTAGTGTCAGAACAGTTTTGCTACTGTCTGTATTTTTCCTCGTTCCTATACGCATTAATGAATGATATTTGTGATCTCTTTCGCTGAATGTTCAATCAAGACTACTTATTTACTATTTTTTCATGCGTAATTTGGTCGAGAGTGACTTTGGAATTGTAAATTTGTAATCAAGTTTGTTTTTGCGAGCTCAAACTAAACCAGACATGCTAATGTAAAAACGAAATTATTTTTACGACGGTATAGATTTTTCCTAATGATGGATCAACGTTGACAAATATGAAAAGTACATAAACACAAGAAATAAACAGACTCGGGAAAGAGGGTCAAGTGATTAGGGTCTTTGTCTTTGTTTATTTCTCGTGTTATATGTTTTATGTCTTTTTCAAAGTTGATCCAACATCTAGATAGTACTGTTTCGATATGGAAGTTTTTCACCTGTTGTTTATTAAAGTATTTTATATGCATTTGTATATAATGGAATATTAAAAATGAAAAAAAAAGGATTGTAGAAACGCTTTTTTAATACAATACTAATTTTATTATACTATTAAAATGAAAAATGAGTAAATACGATATTTAAACGATTGAAATAAAACTAATTTTAAAAAACAGCAAACAAGAAAGGCAATTCTAATTAACCTTAAAAAAAAGTCAAAATTTCTCAAAATAAATCATTTTAATTCCGAACCGAATTTTAGAACTAATTCAATTGAAAGAAAACAAATTGAATTGGATGAAGCAAATTTGACAGGCTAAGACAATTGGAAGAGATTCATAGCAAAAAAAGTGCAATTTTGTTTGTTGAATTTGATGTAAAACACACAATGTTTCTCGCGTTGCGGCGAGGACGGCCGGTTGATTAATGGAACGAAGATTTCGGGCTCGGCGCGATTGAGTGGATTATGGTACTCGTTGTCATGAGTGAACGACGTCTTGAGTTTGTAGACGATTAAATGTCGGCGCTGAATAGCCAAGCGCAGCTAACCTTGCGACGTCTGGACGACTAAAAAGAGACGGAAACAAGTATAATGAAAAGACGAAAACGAAAAATATCGAACGAGTAATAACAATACCAAGCGATACGCGCCGTTTCAAGTGTTAATAAATAAGTTTTCTATCCTTTTCTAATTTCGCTTCACAAAAATATATACGATTTATATGTAAACCAAACCAAAAATGAATTACAAATTATCATTACGTCTCTTACATTTCTGTCACTGTTTCTCACATGGTTCACATGATGTGAATGAAAGATAATCGAAGCAACAAATTTGATTTGAAATATCACGTTTATTTTTCTACGCTCATATCGCTTTGATTTGAAGAGTTAATTTTTTACGCGCCGTAGAAAATGTTTGAAATGAATAACTGGAGTATGAATAATTATTGCTTTATCATTGTCAGTGTACTGGCGATTACATAAAATGAAAAATATATTTCGATTTAATCGTTACGTTACGTTTAAAGTTATTTTCAGTGTACATTACAACCTTGAGAAAATAGGAAATATGACTAGTCCTTTCTAATTAAAAGTCGATGAATAAACACTCAGACTAGTATCACAATAGTGAGGAATGTTTACATTGATTTGATCATTCGATTTTTAATCAATGCGCATATATTTTCATAATATATCTTATTAAATGTCGAATAAAAATATACATTTCGATATACTGTATTTAACTACGTGAAAAAAATATATTATTTTTTCTTCAATATAGTATCAGTTGCAAGAAGGGGGGGGGGGTAATTATAATTATAAATGTAGTGGTGAAAAATAGTTTGAATAAAAAATACTTAATAAATTAGTTTACATAATAATTAACTTAATTAACATTGCATTCGTAGATAATAATTACTAATATTGCACAAAATTGCAATATTGAAAAGTACACAGTTATGTTATGATTATTTATTATGAAATAACCATACATTATAAATATGTTATTATTTTATACGTGTGAAATAATAATCATTATAATAATAATAGAATGTAAAGCATGTGTTATACGCTATTGGGGATTGGATACTATTCACTCGAACCTCAGCTCGTTTAAAAGTCAAAAACCGGAAGTTCTCGCTTCATGCAAAAATCTGTATGAAAAGATGTTGCGCATGCGGAACAGAATACATGTTATGTGCCGTAATCAAAATAAGTGTGCATAAAAGTTGGAATTTGACACAAGTTATGTCGCAAGTTAGAACATTAAACACGCCTTTGTTTATGTTGCTGTGTCAAAAGTAAAGAAATATTGCAAAAAATCGTAATTACTTTCGTATTATTTTCAAGCATTTATTTTGCATTTTGAATTTCCGCGCCAAATAAAACAGCCAAGTTTTTACGTGGAAGAAGAACATTTTCCACATGGAGTACAAATTTTTATGAGGCGAAGTACGAGAGTATATTACGAGTAAAGTAAATTATTGTTTGAAGAAGGAATAGCACTTTAGTGTATTTTAAGGTTGTAGACAAATAAAACTATCCTTCTTTTGTCGAACGTACTACAATTTTGAATTATCAACTCAAAAATTCGAAATAACTATTGGAACTGGTTTTGGTGAAAACAATGATTTTTGTTAATGTAATATGTATATTGCATATTGAAAATGAAAATTTGTTGTATTATTGCATGACACTGTAATTATTATATATAATTGTTATGCATAAAATAATAATTATAATTTATCATAGAATGAGAAATTCGTTTCATTATTTCTTAATTAGTGCATTACAATTCAGCCAGGGGAGGGGAGAGTTGAAATTAGCCAAATTTCGTCTAATACAAAAACTGCCTCGTAATTCAGACGTCCCTCAATAGATGTCCCTGTCAAAAACAACTTATACCACTCAGAAGGTGCAAAAAAGGTAGTAAACATAAATGATAAAGGCAATAACAACATGTTCGGTGTCAAATTTTGAGGTTATATTATTGCCCCTGTCGGATGTTTACCACCTCTAACAGCACAATCTATTACTAAAAGGGCATTCCATACTAATTATTTTCGGGACCCGTTGGACAGTTTTTATTGTCTAAGCCAGTCTAAACTGACGCCTAAAAATGGCTCTACTAATTCGAGGACACCCAGTATTTAGAATGGCCATTTTTCGTTGAAACAAAGCAGGAGTTTCGCGAGAAACAACCAAGAGAGGGCTTGTTCTATGCGGTGCTATTGAACTAGTTGGGGCGAGAGACTAGAAGGGTTAAACGGCGCGGCATTAATTAGTGGATGGTAGGTTTGCGAAGACAACGGAACGGCAAGGTCGGCGTTTAGCCTTACGCGAATGCTAAGAAGCCATTGGCGAGTGACGAGTCGAGCGAACTCGAGGAGGAAGGAAGGAACGAACGGGTGGACTGACAACCAACGTGCGCGACCCAGGCAGTATGCTAACGCCCCTGGATACTAATCTCACCACAAACATTGCTTACGCCCAGTGGAGCTCAAGTGCCACCGCGCGGCGTTCGCCCGCCAGCCGCTCTATCGCCGTCCCGTTCGCCGTCTCCTTCGCACTCCATGGCTCTATGTATTTTAAGAGCAATCGATCTATCCTCCTTGTGCCACCGACCGCCTAGCAGAGCGTCATTTTCGAGCGCGTACCCGCTATACCAACTTATTAAACGACCTCTCGTTCCCATCTTCCTGCCCGCAGTTTGCCGCTAGATAATCCGCAATTGCCTTCTGTTAATGCTCAGCGCTGCTTTACCGACCAACTTTTTCCTCCTGCCTATTGGTCCAGCTAATGGCCTCTTCAACTTACTACCAATGCGCCTGATTCAACCTCATTTCGATCAGATCTTTTGCGACCAAAATTGTGTCTTAGAATGTTTTTTTTTATTGTTGCTAGGTTAGGGTGGGGGGAAAAGTTGAAAAATTGTAAAAACGACTTTTGTTGAAGAGAAGATTAAATGTTGAGTTTTGGACAGTTGGAAGTTAATTGGCGTTCATGATTTTTCTGGAGAAAACAAATTTGATGGTTTGTCTTCTTTAGGTCGCTTTTTTTTAGAATTATGCACCTTGTATCAAAAGGTCATCAACTGGTTGATGTAGTTGACTGGTTAGGTCTGGCTAACATCGGATTAAATGAAATTATAATGCTCGAAAACCATTTTTAGTTAGTTAATAGAAATGGGCAATTAGTCTTTGCGGGTTTCTTCACCAAAATTTGTAAATGTACACTGATTCGCTAACCTATTAAATTTCTTCAACCTTTTCAAATCAATTTCTTGTACTTTTACGGTTTAATAAAAGTTTTTAAATCTATTTTTAATTGTTTATTTGACATTCATTTTTGTAATTACATCCCTGGCTGGAATCTGTTCTGAGCCGCTTGTTTTAACATTTATAAAAAAGAATCATTTTAGTTTAGACATTCTTTGCTATTGTTGGTAATTAGAATTTGAACAAAATTTAAAAATACACATTTGTTGAAAATTTTAATTGGTCGTCTTGTCAGCTTTTAATAATATGATTAGTGGAGGAGAGCGTGAGAGTGTGTGTTTCATGCTGTGCCCCACAACGGTCTTGTGTATGTAAGGTGTAAAGTCTGGTATTTTAATCAGTAAAATAATTCTTATTGTTCTGTTTTCGCATATTTTTAATTTTCATAACATCAACTTTAATGATTATAAAATACCATAGAGAAAACCTTTATTTCATCCAATTTTGCAGTTTGATTTTTTACAATTTTTCATTCTTACAAATTTCATTTCAACAAAACAAAATTCAGAATCCTTAGTAATTATATAAAACTGTAAACAATCCCCACTCCAAATACTTTCCAGATCATTAAAACTATTTTTTAGGTTAAGTTATATGTTTCTTAATCTATCCATCCTTTTTTATTACATTTAAACACAATATTCAATCTGTTTCTCATCCTTTTTTCAAAATACACCAAAATTCAATTTTCATTTATTATATCCCAGAAACTAGTGAATTTCATTGTTTTGGTTTGGGCTTTATAAGTTGACACGTTTTCTTTTCCAATGAATGACAGGACGTTTCTCGTCGAGTGGGTGTTGTCTCAATTGTGAGAGAGAAAGTCGTCGAAACTGTAACTCCGCAGTACACAGAGAGCTAAGTTACGATACTCTCGATCCTTGAACGGTACGAAGCAAGTCGCTCAGCGATTGTTTGTTCTGCCTGAAGTGAGGAGTGACGCAATTATGATGAAAACGGACGATGAGCTCAACAGAGGACGTTGATGACTTTAAAGTCCGACTATTGGCTGGTTGCATCAAAAAAGTATCATACCATCTAAGTTGTTTGACTTCTTCGATGGATAATGTTCTTCACGACTTGATTAAGCTATCTCGCTTATGATCATTAGCATATTTCCATTTTTCTATCACCGTCTTTCATCCTTATTTGATTACATCCAAATCTGTCATTTCAGCGCGATTTCTTCTTACTTGGCGTCGTTTCGCCATCTTTATCATCCTCTAATGGGACACTCAAATGAAATAATTGCACGCAATCATCAAGCTTGTCCCGATCCTCAATCGAACTTGTTGAAAGTTGGTCGAAAAGGCGGCAGTCGACTGCAGTTCCTCGAACCCTCCGGCGCGATTGGCTCGACCAAAATAGACGAATTTTGGCAAAATAAAAATTAACGGCTTCCAAAGAAGAGGCGGGAAAATCAATAAAGCTGCAATTTGAAGACTTCGAATTGGGACGAACGAGTCTGATCTATCAGGCGAAAAGACACTCGTCGATAAAACAGTGTTTGCGCATTGGAACTCTCGATGAATGCAGATACTCGGCGGAAGAGTCCGCGAGTGACAAATGTGTGATAATGCGGAATTACAAGGAGAGAAAAGTGAAATGGCGGAAAAGCGAGGGATAGAGAGCGAGAGCGCGCATCGGAGGAAGAAGGCGCTGCGCGCGCGTAAGACAGAGATGCCAAGTAGTTGGTTCGCTTTGAGTCACGGATACCGATTACTAGACGAGATCCGTCTGGCTATTGTGCGATCGCACACATGCGCATACTCGCCACTGGTTTGTGCCGACACCACGCCATACGTACAGGGTGTGTCAAAATTACTAGGTCACGAGAATCATTTATTATTTTCATTTTTGGAACCGAAATAGACTAATTTATTTAAATAATCGAACGATGATGATCATACAAAAAGTCAATATTGTACTTTCAAAAAACCATTTTTGTCGCCATCTACAGTTTTATAGAGCTAATTTATTTGTATTGAAATATAATAGGTTCTTATTGAAATGTTTATGTCAAATTTTGGCGAATAATTATTTGTTTTATGCTTGTATTTTATATTATGTAATTTTTGAAATGTGTATTCGCACAATGAATTATTCAAAATGTATAAAAGCTTTTTATCAAGCAAATTTTATTCGACGAATTAAAATGACATATTCGTGTCAATTATGGTTAATATTGTACTGTTTATTTCAATGCCGTTCTCATTTGTTTACGTAAAATGTCTGTTCAGAGCGAAATTCACTTATGGATTTTCAATCAGCGTAGAAGGGGAGCGCACAAAAAATTGCATAAAATATGTAAATGATCTAACGTCGATTTGCAAAACTTGAGACACTGTTTTTGTAATTTTTATAGTTGCTATTGTTGAGGCTGAGGTATGCAAATCAAGCTGTATCTAAGCATCGGAGTAAAAATGAAAGTATAGCGTAGGAAATTGTGTTCGACTGTATTCTGATTATGGCTAATAATTGTTGCCCTATTTGATAACACGATCAGACTTCATACTTTCATTTCTCTAAAAGAGAGAAATCACGCTTTATTGAAACTATTAATTGTTTCCATTCATTACATCAATAGTCAATCAATATCTATATCTTATTTGAACAAAAACCGAAATAAAAAATCAATTCATTGATTTATCAAAATTATTACTGTTATCTGCAATTTCTTTTTATGCAGTGACAACAAATTGTTTACTTTTATATGATTCCATATTAATTGATTATTATTTGTTTAAATGAATATCTTTTTACTTTGCGCAACAACCAATTTTGAAATAAGTTTGAAATACTCAGGATAACGATGAGATATAAAGCTTTGCGCAATGGGGAAATTGCATATTGCAAAGCGAAACGAAACGAGACGAGAAGAGCAACATCTATTGGTGGAATAGACTCGTGGCTAGGGTATTGATATTACGTATACGCAGCATTGTTCTTCTCGCTGTTTCGCGCCTGGACACCGCGTTCTCAAGCACGTGCGAAAGTGAAAGACTGTAAGGTCCTACATTTTTAACGGATTTAACATCCTATTCAATTTGTATTCCATTTTTGTGCTCATTAAAATTACGATTAATTTATAACACATTCTAAAAATTGATTTTTTTGTTTGTTTCAGGTAAGTTTCCTTGTAAATAATATCCTGATTGGTGCTTATGTAAGTAATTAAAAAAGATATTTTGAAATGTGAATTGATCATTTTAAAATACAATTTAATAATGTTAAAATTTAAAATAAAAATATTGAATTTTAATTGTATTTAATTTTTCATATTTTTTCAGGGTTTTTGAATTATTAGATTGTATTGATTTATGTTTTTTTATTTATTCATTTATCATTTATCTCAAATAATCAATTTCGAATATAATGTTCCGAACTCTCTCGCCAGGTGTCGTCGTAACGGTCTTATTTTGAAATGATAAGTAAATCAAATTTGGCGCGGTATATTTAAAAACGACCAATCAAAGCTGTATGGTTTGTGGTAGTAGTTGAAAACCATGAATCATTCGAAAGACGATTTCGCACTGGCCAATGGAAGTAGAGATTACGCCGTTCATTGTGCGGTCTTCTCCAGCGTGCTCCAATTAACTTTATTAATCCTTCCGCCTTCGCGACACACCCGTCTAGCGTCAATCTCATTGGTGATTGCAATGTCGGTATTATCCAAAGCTCATCTCTCAGAAATCTTGCTGTGTTTCAGTATTTAATGGTTACTTTGGCTCTTTTACAACAAGTAAACTGAAACCAGAAATTGAAACATTACAAATTAGCAAATATTAAAAAAGTTGTGTTTGCTTGTGTACAGATACAGATACAGATACAGATCATTTTATTTATCAAAATATTGATTCAAATGATATATTTTATTTGTGACAAAAAAGTAATATAAAATCTTGTTTATATTTGATATTTGTTGATTTTTTGAAAATTGGATTTGATTTGGAAATCGACTCAAATAATTTCAAGTTTAGAATCAAATTGAAATATTTCAAATTGAAAATCTGCTTCAAATGTCGATTAACATATTTTCTTGGCAAGTCATATTATAAGTTAAGTTATGATGCTTGGGTCGCCAAGACATTGAGGGTTGTGGAAAAGTTTGATCTCATGTCACTGTGAATAAAGCCCTCACTTCGAGACCTGTATTGCTACAAGTTTCCCAACACAGACGTTTATTATATAAATACATTATAGCAATTTTAATTTTGTTTAAATTAAACTGCTCGTTTGGAATTGTAATTGATGACATAAATAATTCTTTCGATATATATTTTATACTTTCTATTAAAAATGATTTTCTTGCAAAATTATATTGAAGTATAGTTTATTGTATTTTAAAATTGTACAAGTAAATTATGATGCATTTTAAAATGTATTTATTCTTGGAAAATTTGAATTGATACTTTGCGCACTGTTTTATTATGGATATCATAATAATGATGCTTTTTCATCAGCTGAAAAACTGCACTGATAATTTTACGAAAAATATCATTTTTAATTTCATAATTAGACTCCCGGAATTTTCAGCCCCCCCCCCTTCCCCCCTTTGAAACTTAAGTAAAAGCAAATTAGCTTCCAGCGAATTTTGTACGTTTAATTTTCCAGTTTTCAATGCAATAATTATTTAGTTTAAAAAAAAAAGAAGATTTTAAAAAATGATGATTGCTTCAATTTTTTATACACAATATTTGCAATTTTTTAATTATCTCAACATGTACAAACGAAAAGATTATTATCAGCTTTTAGATTGTTTTTACAATATTCAACGTTAATTTAAAATCAAACAGTCTTTGAATTATAATATCAAATAAATATTAAAAATACATATAAAAACAAATCAAATTCTTATTCAAGACAAGTAGAATATTGAAGCATAATGTCACCTTATTCGGTGTTATGGAACACGTAACAGCATGATAATTAGAATTTGTTTTTATTTGATGTTTACTTTTGTACGTTATTGTATAATTTTTAAAAGTTTTAATATCTTTTTTTAATAATATTAAATTATAATCACATAAACAAGCATGATTTTTGTATTAGCATAACAATTATTTACTATAAATAATAATAAATATTATCAATAATGATAAATCAATTATTCAAACATAATCAAAAATGGATCATTTTTCATATTATAAAATAACGCGATGAAAAATTAACAAAGTTATACAAACATTAAAATCGCGAAGAATCATAAATTAGTTATTTCGAGATTTTTAATCGGACTTCATTTCATTTTATAAATTAATTTCTCATGTGATTGAAATATGTGTGATCTGGAAATTATACGATTATAATTATTGCAATTGAAACATTAATATTTAATAATATGTGACTTAAAGTCAGTGTACCCTGGAAACTATATTATGAAATGGTATTAATATCTTCATATCCAAAATTTAAGTTGATATACTATTTTCAAATGTTTACATTTGATAGATAACACACATATATACAAATACACCCTAATGTATATTATGCAAACACGAAACGATGAACTTAGAATTGTAAACGAACACAAACTCACGTTTGCAACTAGAAATTATTATAGTATTTGATTGAAAATATTTTTCCATGTTATGAAATTTAAATTCAATTTTAAAAGCTGCTCAATGAACTCGAAACAATTTTGAATTGTGAATAAACATTGCTTCGATATTCAATGCATCATGGAACCTATATGAAATCTATATAGCTTTAACTCAAATTTGGTTTGAGTTATCGAATAATTCAACTAGCTGCAAGTGAATTTTACAGTTTGATTAATTCATTTTCGAGTAAATGTTATGCTGACCCCAAAGCTGGGCTACGGGTTATGACGATAAATTAATGACTGCATTTTATTTATAATTATTTTTACTCCAATATTTGTGTAAGCAATATCTCGATGATACCTGAATGTATCTACTAAAAAACATTTTTAATAATATTTTGAAACTCGAGAGCGAATGTTTAAAACAAATTAATTCAAACCACGCGTTAGCAGTTGCATTAAAAATTTTAATTTTCAACATGTTTTAGATTACACTTTCAGATTAAATCTACTTGAAAAAAAAAAAAAAAAAATACCAAAAGAAACTTCTTTCAGTACAGAGTATTTCTACTCAAACCATGTTGGCCTTTAATTCAACGTTCCAATATTAAAAAATACCTTATGATTAATGTAAATGAATAACGCAATACATATACTTTATTTGTACATTTTGTAAAGTATTAATCAAGCTCCCAAGAATGCGATTTTCTTCCAAACTTGTAAGTCGAAATTTCAATCGCGACTAAAGCATACTGCCATAAAACTTCTAAGTTTATATTGAAACACAGTTATTGAAGTCGTACTGTATATTTCGTCACGTCTCTAAAATCGACAATTTCGACATTTCAGTAGCCTTATTCGAGGTTATAAATAATAATTAGTGAGGCTCGTTGATCGAGAGTGTTGGGATAGAAAAGCCCGCGGGGCTATGTATACGTGCGTGCGCGTACACGGTGGATCCGCTCGCAGAGTGGGACGGTCCCCGTGCGCCCCCTCCTGTCCAGCTATTGCATATGCGTCGGAATATGATGATAATGGTAATCCGTGGTAAGCGAGTGACTGTAAGCACTGCAACCTCGTGACACCCCTCAAATGCCTGCGGCATTCCGCTAGCTAGAATGTAGAATCTTTGGCTGCGTGCTACCAGTGAGCAGTAGTGTACGTTGGTGGGGCAAGCGCCCGTGGCGCCCCCACCGCCCGCTAGCCAGCATGCCTCACGCCGCGCGAGTCAACTTGTTACCCCCACCCACGCGCGCCGCGTCGCTTGCGCATGCGCGAGTCGCGTGCGCGCAGCGCATGCTCCTGCCGTGTTGCCGGATTCAGCTAAGAGGGAGGGCGAGGGGGCTCGTTCCTTTTGGCGGCAGAAGTTACGCGCGGGAAATCCCATGCTTCCGCCAACTTGATCAGCCGCTTCTCCGCCGCTAGCATCTACCAGTCGCGTAATAATAAGAGAGAACAGAGCAACTTTATGAGGAACCAACGGCCTCCGACCCGTTCACCCTATGCTAGGTGGAGCCACTCCGATAGCGTGTCTCCCGCGGTTCTCAACCGTGCTTTTCAAGATAACGGGCGAGAGAGAGAAAGGAACAACTAGAAAAGGATACGCTAAGAGAGAGGCTTTCAATGAATTCCGGGAGTACTTCAGACGCACAATGACTGTCAAATATAGTTTATTAAATACCGGCTGCGTAATTAGATAAGGGATAGGTTAGGATTACATATAAAACTGGCTATCGCTGTTTTCGTGTGTCATTAAGCTTAGATTAATTGTCGCTGCTGTTTTCAATATTACAGTAATTGTGTGCTTTTACTTGCTGAAAATATGAACCGCGTTGCTACGAGTGAATAATTCAATTAATTTGCTACTTTGTTTTTATTCTAGAAATTATATGTTTATTAATTTATACTCCAATTGCCAAATTGCATAAATTATTTGAGTATGTCAATAATTTTTTGTATTACCTCTTTTTAGGAGGTAAATTCAATTTTTTGATCTTACACAGTTTGGCAATAAACAAATAGTTGCACAATCAACGGGCTTGCGAATTTGATGTAATTTTTCACGAGCCCTATAATTTGTGGACGAAAAATTATAGTGTTTTTTATTTCATGAGTTTACGTCGTAAACATTGATTTGGCAATGATTGCTACCGTCGAAAAATGTTAGAACAATTGGTAGCAAATTGCAAAAATAATGTATCCCACTTGATGAATAAGAATTTCTATTGTCCCCACTTTGATGTAATTTGCATACAACTCATAAAAATTTGCATTTAAATCAAGCTTGCGAGCGGGCTCGACAATTTTTCTTCCAACATCTTCGGAGGTACGTAGTTGATAAGCCGCGTTAAAATTGCATCGGAAGTGCGAAGAAAGTTGAGGGCCACTGCGGGTGTGACCGTGAACGAAGAGGCAGGAAAGCAAGACAGTGTTGTGGAACAGTATAGTACTCCTGTTCCGACCCCCCTCTCTCCGCTGACTTGTCGCCGCGGAGGCTTCGACCCACGAGTCGACTGTTCCTCTCCGGCGTTGCACGGAATGGACACACTCGAGAAAAGAACAGAAGAATGGGTAGTCTGAAAGTGTTGCCCCCTCCCTTGTCCACGAGCGAAAGAGGTCGGATCAGCGTTGGTGGGGGCCCGCGTGTTAAGGTTAGGTTAGGATTAGATTGGATTAGTCGCTTGTGAACGAATCTCACTGGAAGTGAGCCATGCGTGGTTGGCCCTTCTGCCGGCGAGGTCGTTCCGAAGATTGCCGGCAGATGACACCACCGCGCCCAATGCCGGCTACATTCACGCAGGTGTAAACCAGTGCTTCCTCTCTCTTTCCACTAGCGTCGCAACCTTTGTCACTTGTCTCCCTCCTTTCTCATTCCTATTTCGGTGCGTTCTCTTCGCTGGGAATATCTCTCCTTCTCTCTCACTAGATGCGCTCGTGTCCTCTCTTCCTTCTGGGGCCAAGGGAGGGGGCAGCGCGACCGCATGTTTGTTCTAGGAATACGAATACGATTACGCATCGCGCGCCCTCCCGCTCCTCTCCTCCCACCCTAATCTTGCTTCCACTCGGCAACGTCGCAATCTAGAACAGTGCTGGTGCACTTGCATGCAATATGGCGTGGCGACGCGCGCACCACTCCAGCTCCCCCGTTCCTTTTTGTTTACTTTTATTTGCCAGCCAATCCGGTGCGTTTGACCTTTCACAAGAGACTTTGACTTTCGGAATGTCGCCTGTTGACATAATTCCGCATGTCTTCGGCTTCGCTTTTCTGCGCGGAACACTCGCAAGGATCTCGCGGGGATTTAACAAGGATTTTGCGACCTAACACTTTTTGCCAAAATATACCAATCGACTCCGATAAAACGCGATCGTTTCCCTGCAGTCAATGTCCACAAGTTACGTCTCGGAGAACATTATCGAACAATTTTAAAGAACATTTAGTAACCCAAATTGAGTATTAATAACGTAAAAATATCAATGCCACCTTTAGTTTTTAAGGTGAAATGTCACTTTAATCTTACTGTCTCACTCTCACTAATGCAAGAGACCTTATCTCTATCCTTTCCGCACTTATATGACTGACATATCACCTTAAATACTCGCAATATGCAGTTTTATCACATTTTAGTTAATATGGTTATATTACGTGTTATCACCTCTTATCAAGGTTTCTTCTAATTCTACCAGTCGGTTTCAACTGTCTTCATAAAAGATAATAAAAATATCGTTTACTTTTATTATTCACATTAAAAACAAATAAATTGATAAATTAATTCATTTGAAAATAAATGAATTGTAACTCACTTCAGAGGTAACAAATAAAAGGTTCACAACGCTATTTTTCCACAATAAATCTGAGATGTTTATACATGAGAAAACTGTATCGTAACTGTTTAGTATTAGATAATCTAAACGAACTTCGAATAGCATAAAAATGGCCCCAACAAGTTAAAAAATACCGACGAACGGTAGCATGATTTTGCAGTTTGACAAATTTAACGATTGTATAGATCATAAAAGGAACAACTTTCAGTAGAACACCATAGTGAAAGTAAAAAGAAAAATGTCCGTTTTTACGATACGATTACGACACAATAGAGTCTGGTATTGTGTAGTCAAAAATGACACGTTGGAAATCAACTTTTCCACTCTGCCTGACGGCCCCAAAACGTTTGAATATATCGTAATGATTAGACTATATCTTGAACAGTATTAATCTTGGCGAAGACAGATGCTGACGATGTTGAATACAATTGCTCGTAATATCTAGTATTAATATTACGAAGCTCTCGCGTCAAGAGCCATGCATCAACCTTCGTGGACCAATCGCAATAAATTACGACTATCGATCCCCACGGCATGCCACTCGAATTCGCTAATTACACAATAATTATACGGCCCACATTAGAACCCTCGCGTTACAGAGCGTCCGGCGTTGGTGCATTCGCGGAGAATCTATCGACCGTAGCCATCCACCTATACCTATCATCTGGCCAACCTAGCCTCCCGTCGACCCAGTACAACCTGCGTGCAACCTTCCGCATTCCTGGCAATGCCTATATAGCTGTTACTATTCACCGTTGTCACTCGCATACGCTGATTCGACGCTCCATTAATCCGACGTTTAATGAATGACCCGACAATCTTTGTACTTCGAGCCACCACTTGAGCTTTGCTTTGTGTTTTTCAATCACAGTTTTGTTTTACCTGAGTCCATTGACTTCCTAAATCAAAGGATCAATCGGCGTTTTTGTACTTATATGGATTTTTACAGCCATTTCATTGGCGAACAAATTTTGCATTTTTTCACTGCTCGTTTAGGCTGCGTTTGGCGCATTTAGCAATGAAGAAAAAAGTCCACTTTGAACGATCGAAATTTGAAATTGATCAAACCTGAATTGCAATGTAGATAGCTTTATTGCTACCAACGGGGGCGCATGTGCAGTTAATTTTATTGTTTTCATTCGAGCGCTGCCTTCTGCGTCTCTCTCCCGCACGTGGGAAGAGGCTTTTAGCTTCTCTGTCTGGAGAACATTTTTGTTGCGTCGCGAACGATGATATGGCACATTTTTTGGTGTATTGAAATAGTGGGTGGGATATAAATAAATAAATGTTATTTTCCGTCGTGGATTTTTGGATTTTTCCTTTTATTTTTCGTACTTCACTCGCGACTATATCGGGTCTTGTTAGGTGGAAGGTAAGTTGAAGAGACGAATTTGAAATGTAAATTAATGTTTTGAGCTTTCAAGATATGTTTCAAATACTCACGTTGGAATATCTTTTTAATGATTTTTTATTCACGTTTGTTGAGTAATTTAACCAAATTTATTAGTACTAATTCAAAGGCAACTATAAAAAATAATTAGTCGAGTTATGGAATATCTGTGTAATAATACAAAAATACATTTTTCTCTCTTAGTGTATTCAATTATAAAATGAGTTATTTGACAAATAATTTTATGGTTATATTCAGTATATTTAACTTTTTGTGGTTGATTATATAAATTTTTAATGAATTGAAGAACATTACATGCTTTGAATCAAAGTTTTAGCAAACCTATTTATTCAAATTGTTGTGTTTTCAAATAAACATTTTAATGCCAAATTTTTATTTAAATTCGTATCGTGAAAATGTTGAGAAATACTTTTGGGTTGCAGTATGCCCCGACATAAATACACCTGTTCCTTTTTTACGTTATGTTTTTACCGGTCTATAAATGCGTATGAAAAACAGATCGCATTGAGAGAAATGAACTGTTGATAAAACAGTGCGTACGTTTGTAGTAACAGGCTGGCTGTACAGTGGATTATTAATCGTTGCGCTGTAACTCGTACAATCTGAACTGTAAAATGAACAATTATAGAGCATGAAACTTCTACTTCAACTACATGGATTTTTATTGTAGGAATGAGAAGGTTGCATGAAAATAAACATTTCGATACTGTAAAATAAACAGTATGAATATTATAGTACAAGTGTCGAAAAATCTTGTTTTCTCGCCAGTGTGGTATGCCATTTTTATAACACGTAATAGTGTAGAAGTATTGATTTCAGTACAAAAAGTAATTTCTGCACTACGCACTAGTGTGGAAAGTACTTACAGTATTGTCTATTAAAAAAGACTTTTTTTTGCACTTAAATTAATTTGAGAACAATGTTATTATTTGAAAATGAACTATTATTCTGGAGCAATTGTGTAAATGATGAAATAAAATGTGTTAATTAATCGCAATTGATTTTGAACTCAATTTTTGATTATACAAAAATAAAAGTAATTTTGAAAATATTGGAAGTCAATCGAATTTGAATAAACTGAATTATTAAAAGTGAGTAATGTTTTTAATTTCTGGTTCAATTTACGATGTTTATTCTTAAGTTCAGAAGTGTTCGTGGTACCTAAAGTGTACAACACATTATTGATAAAACCATAGCAAAATTGATGCTACTACAATAGCTAGCTTAATGGCAAATTCATGTCACTGGCCTAATTTTGTAACATCACATTTCGTAGACAAATTTGCGCAAACTCTCATTATTACAGATTAAATACAAACTTATATATATATATATTTCAACTTGAGACATTTAAATTTTGATAGTCATAAAATGGCGACAAATTGAAAAAGGGTGAGAAATAAAAATGCTAGCAAATTGCAGGTAAATTCATTTAATAACATTCTCGTATGCAGGGAATTAAAATTCGTTTAGACATATTTGCAGAACAAAAGTTCGAAATGAAAATTATTTCGTAATGTGATTTGGTGACGCAATCAGATGAATTACCGGAGGGAAAGTAGCAAAAATATCATGACCGTTTATTAGCGGTGATTACATGTTTGATGGCTGGGTTACGTTGGCCCGATCAAGGGAGGAAGCGAAGTTGGCAGTGGACGAAAATCGTGTAAACGAACATAGCTGCAGGTCGGATAATAATTATTTTCGTAATTTCCTGACAATTCGGACGAGCGAGTCTCATCAATCGCGAAAATCATATAAACCAACTGTCACGTTCACGCTTAAACTCTCAAAACGGGGTGTGTGCGCGCGCGCGCGCGCCACAGTTAGAATAATCGGACGTGTATGTAGATCGTTCAAGTGTTTTAATTCGCAGTTAAATCCAATTTCATTTTTCACCGGAGGTCTGCTAAGCTACCTTTTGTATTGCCAAATCGTTTGTGTCCATTTTTATAATGAAAATGCAACATCATTTTTATTTTGGACAATTTTAATTTTAGCTGAATTATATAACAAAATTTATGTTTCAGTGTTTTTGAATAAAACATTTTGCAAATTTATTTTTTCAATTTTCTGCTCAAAGTTTATTCGGCTTTTGCATTTTCGTATGTTTTATCGATATAATATGTATAAATAAAAATTGTTTCTGTTTGAATGGACTCAAATTTTTAGTCACGTACGGACGCAATATGTTTGTGAGAGTGGTTTTTTGACGGCTGTTGCATTTTGCTGCCGAACTCAGTGTCATCAAAAGCCAATTGGTATCAAAAGCCTCGAGATCTCTTCGTTAAACTAAATCTTTGGTGAAATCGGTAGATTGTTTATTTATGCTAAAGTGTTACAAGCCGTAATATCTGCTGACCACGTCTCTATGCAAATGAAGCGTTTATATTGAATAACGCCAAAAAGCATTTCATCTTATTCAAAATTGTATTTAACAAAGCATACAAAATAACGGCAGGAAATCAAAATTGAAAGAGAGAAAAAACAAATATTGTTCAAAACAATGTTTTTTTCAATTTCACCCAAATTTCGTACGTCCATTTTTATTCATTGCTTCAATTAATTAAACTCAATTTTGTTCAATATTGACATTTTGTATTTTTCTGTAAACTGCATTGTTTATTATAATCGTGATAAAGCAAATGAAATAATAAATTTGGTTTTCATAGGAAATAGTTTTCGCGTTGTATATTCTAGTTGAGCCAAAAGTGCGCAATGTGTGAGTCTCAACTTAGACGTTTTGTTCGAAAATGACAATTTGTTATCAAAGAGGAAGGTTTTTCGTTGTAGCGAATTGTAATAAAACACTTTCAAGGCGCTTTCACCGACTTTTCGAGATTATTGTTTAGCTTAGAATTCAGATTTGTTCGCCATGGGATACTTTCTTCTGGCGCAAAAAAATACATTGATTAGCGGTGGACACTCTCTCGTTTTTCCTGTTACTGTAATGACAGTGTCGAAAACATACAAATACCGGCAGTCGATAAGAGAGAAAAATAAGAGCTCAAATGCGTCGTGACGGAAATTACGAGACGTCGAATGCGCTGAATATACAGCCTTTTCTGACGAGTAATGAATCTACGAGCACGGGCGCGCCTTTTTAAAACACATTTCGTTATTTTACTTTTTTTGTCAAGCCGTGTAATTTTAGATGGATACACCGTCAATTTTGATTTATACTTTTAATGCCAGTCAATGTTTTTCTCATAACGTGAATTTTAACTTCAAAATACGACAGCTTCCAGAAGCAACAAATAAGTTACTACAAAATCATTTTTAAATTCAAGTCCAAAAAATGGTATTTTCAATTCGACTCATAATTATTCTAGTAAAAAATATCAATAATCGATTGATTGCATTTTAATAAAATTAATGAATTCTCAGGAATCTATAAATATAAAACTCTTATGTTCTCCTACTAAAGCTTACTCTTGACGCATGTAATCAATACAATGCTTCCTTCCACAATATCTTTCTTACGATTCAACTACTCTCGCATTAAGGCACGTCAATAAATAGATTAACTGGAGTCACAACTGTTATTCTGTATATATATATATATATATCTACTCTTTACAACCAAAACTCTGAAATGATGATTTCATTGCAAAAAAGTTTGTATAAGAATAATTGAAAGATTTCGAAAAGAAAAAACAATTTTTTATAACATGTAATAAGAAAATGATTTGTTTCCACTCGTATTTGCGTGCGGAAAATTGACGTTTACAGTATAAACTAAGAAAATTACTTTCCACGCTCGTGTTAAAATATAATATTTGAATGTAAATAGTAATGATGTAATGTAATGCAATGTGACATCATGTAATATTATGTAAAATACTCAATAGTTTTCGACGAAGACAAAATGTGGTCTTTAATGTAAATAACTTCAAATAAATTGGCATCTAAAACATAATTTATGTTTGCCGAGTTTGATCGAAAATAAAGTTACATTATAACCTCAAAGACAGACGTTAATAAATCGAAAAAAATGAAATCATTTTCAGTCGATCTGCAAGTATTTAACTTGAAACTTTCCATATTATAAAATTACAGCTCACAATTTTTACATCAACATCCTTTTAAATCAAATTCATCCACCAAATAGTTGACTTTTGAATCATGTCTATTTTTTCTCTCTCTCTCTCTCTGTGAAAATAAAATTTCCACGACAATTAATGAAAATAGGAAAAGCCCACAATGTCCAAGATTTTACGAGACAGATGAAATCACATGTAATCTTATAGGTTCGACGACACTTGCTGAATATTAAGAAGGCCTGCCGGAGGGAAAATCAGTTTATTCAAATGCACCAGTGGCTTGTCGGAGAAATATCAAAATATCGCGAACATTATGGCGTCGTCTAAAGTGGTCCGCGCTGCTTACCCGACTTTCCCCTACGTTTTCTAGGTGAGTGCGCTACGTGCCGCTCGAAAAGCCGTTGCGTAACGGTGTCATGTAATAACGACGACGAATCGACTCTCTCGCGGCGCGTATCCACCCACCCACCTAACTTTTCGCGCATGAAAGGATATTAGGCAGGGTATCAAAGTTTTTATGGAGGCCTGAATTATTGTTCCTTTTTTTGAGAACTGAGCAATGGTTTATGAATGATTGTGATTTAATATCGATTAGCGCGAGTTCGTGGATTCATTGTGAGTAATCCGTTTACAATGGTTCGAATACGTGAGAATTTGTATGTTAGTTTGATTTGAAAAAACACATCAATGGAGAAGTGTATTAATGCACAAACGAAGGGTTGCATCATAAAAACGCTGTTACACAAATCTGTTTAACTTCACCTGTAACGAAACCACCTTTATGGAGGAAAAATGATCATATCGCTTCTTTACATATTTATATAGTCGCTTAATTGAATATAAAATAAATAATACAAATGAGATAAAAAAGCACATTTCAACACGAAATTGTGAATCTTACTTTTACCAACGTAAACGTAAGTGGGTTTTTAAGTAATGATGTAATCGAGATGTAAAAATCCGTGCACTTTTGTACGCCATGGATAAACGTCGTATTTTGATTAAATATTTCGTCGAACTATAGTGTGGTGTAGATCAAATCTTTCACGAGCAATTACGTACGAGTTAATACGTTATTTATGTCTGTAACTGATAATCTAATCATACGAGTTTATGCAGATTTGTGCTTGTAAGCTGGAAAATAAAAACTGAGTTAATGTGATTACACTCCTGACTTTCGACAGTCAATTTTACGCTGTATTAACAACGCCAGCTGTTTTTTAATATATTAATAAATTGCGTTCTTTCATAATAAAACATGATTGTTATATGATAATTAATTTCATTATCATTCAATTTAACTTTTAATTCAATTAATATATGATTTTTCATATGGAATTGACAGTCTTTGAACAGATTACACACATTTTTAATAAGTTAATATTATTATCATATTTAATAAAATTTAATTCCATTAATTATCAGTTTATAACTTATAATTTATGCTTTTATCCAAAATTACGCAAATCATCGTAGATTTACGATATTTATCACGTTTAAGACAGCACCAACTAAAATATTTTAGCTGCGCAAATATAACCCTTGTAACTTCAAATTTTCCAACTGTGAATATTTTGCATTTTTGATGTTCTAGTATACACAGTCGAATACACGCACTGACACATAAATGCAATTTTAAGTTCAGTCAGTTTTTTCTTCTCTCACGTTGACACCTCGTGAAACTCCAATGCAACATTTTGCGTGTTTTCTCATTGAAATTAAATGAAAACATTGTTTATTGCAAGACAAAATTGAATGAGCAATCATTAGGGCTCAAATCACAAAATGGCGCGCTTTAATTTTTGACGTTCATTTCAAAAAAAATGAAGCAGCTTTTGCTTGATATTTTTCAAATTTGATGAATGTTTGTATACATTCAGATCCATTTCGCAGATAACACAAAAGAGCGTACTTTGAGAAGTCTTTGACAGCAATATAACACAGAAAACAGCCATGAAGAGTTAAGAGAAACAAGACAGGG
This sequence comes from Psix sp. ZL-2020, assembly GCA_022817045.1. Taxonomy (NCBI): domain Eukaryota; kingdom Metazoa; phylum Arthropoda; class Insecta; order Hymenoptera; family Scelionidae; genus Psix; species Psix sp. ZL-2020. The sequence continues at coordinate 26,076 of JABFQD010000028.1, forward strand.
GAGCAGAGGGGGAGGTGACGGAAGAATTGAAGGGGGAAGCGGGGGAGGCAAGGGAACGAGAAAGCCGACGAGCGCATAATTCTTACCGCTCCCGATGCCGACGATGACGCCATTACATTTCGCCGTTTCGCATTGGAATGAGAACCTGCACGCGCCAAGTAGATATGCTATGATACTCTCCTCCCGCTCGCGTTCAACGTCGCTCAGGTTCACGCTACTTGCAAATTATGCATTGGCAACGCGTCATCTACGCATCACATCATTTCCCAGTTTGTCTATCAATCAATTCGTAGCCATCCCAATCCCTTATTTGTCCATTTTTAGTTTGAATTGCATACAGAATTTTAGGCCATATCTAATCTTGCTATGAGAAATGAATTTCAGAGTTGGATGATCTAATTCTGTTTGAAGCTGAATTTGGTTGCGAGACAGCGAATGAGAAACAATAAGAAACAATATATCTGTTATATAAGTCAGCAGCAACGATTAGAAGCAACAGTTTACGGCGATGCTTGAAGTGAGTCTGTTGTGCAGCGTGAAATAGAGAAAGGATATGCGGAAACTGAAGCTACGTGCACGACACGATAGATACTAGCCGCAGGCTTGGGTTGGGCATGGTCCTGAGAACCTCTTCGCGCGCATGGTTTCCACTCAAACTTAGCCAATCATTTCGCAGATTACCTTATTAGTCGTTGCTCTCTAAATGATCAATATTTATCATCACGAAATTATTTTCTACTGATTCCATTCGGAGAGTAGAACTATTGTCTTTTGATGTAGCCAGATTTGTGAACATGTTTTATATATGTACTTATATATATGAATGTAGAGACATTGAAATAAAGTTTTGGAGTTTCGTCATTTTTGTTTTGTTCTTGTAATTTTTTCGATTTTCTGATTGCCATCTTGGTTTTAAGACTGTAGTTAAATATTTAGAAAAGGACAGTTTATTATCTGCGACTGTTGCACTTTGAAAAAAAGTTTTGTTTTGTCACATAATAAGCATTGCAAATTACGTTCGTGCGTAATTGCGCCACTTTGGAAAACAATCGGACATTCAAGTACCGTTTCTCTTTCGACATTCTTCATGCGCCGTTTTGGAGGCGCTCATCTTTATGTTTACGAAAGTTGCCCTATTATTCGTTCTTGGAAATGAATTAATAGTATATACGAAGCGAAAAAAATCGAACTTTGAGTTTCCAGAGTGCCGCGTGGAAATTTGAAAAATGGCATTGAATTTTTTTGCTTCTGCAATATTCACGCGCTTTTTAAAATATTCAAACATCTTTTCACATTAAATTCACATTGTTTTTATATTTTGGCTTTTTAAGAGTGCTTTTCTCTTTTGTTTTTCGAAAAACAAAAAAACTGTTTTCAATCTGACGCAACAATGCGCAGTGATAAAAAATGTAAAAGTCCAATTATAAAATCGAAATTTCGTAAATAGCTACTGCGTGCAAACACGAACCTAATGAAATTATAATAAAGTGTCAATTAATTTGAATTCCATTTTGCAGTGTTGTTATCAATTGAAATGTAAAACTGTGTTGTTTTGGTTTGTTTTAATTTGGCCAACTAGATTGTTTGTTGTTAATTAACAATAAAATTTTGCTTTTAATGAAGCAACGATTTTCCTACAGTTAGTTTCTTGTCAATGCCGTAATTTCCACGCTAGCAGTAGAAGAAGTCAAAGCATAGTCAGACACGTTAACCTACATACAGCTCTGAAACATTCAATTTGGCCATAACATTCTAAAATGTCCATCATTTGTAACGAGAATTCCTTAATTAAATCACTATTACAATTCCTTTAATTAATAAATTAACCAAAAGTGCAGAGTTACGCTGCTTTTCAAATTTGGTTTTTGATATTTTGTAACTCAAAATTTCATCTTTTGTTAGTAAAACTACGTATAGTTCAGCTCCTACCCAGTGTGACAATATAATTGAAACACTGCGAAAAAATCTTTAGTACTATCACTTGCTCGTCGAGATCGTAAAATTTCATTAAGCGTTGTGTGCCCTTTAAAGTTTTTCGTCCTGGATACGCGAATATGTCCCGAGTTCTGGATTATTCGTGAAACTTAGCACTTAGATCCTTACTGACACTTCACTCTTATGCTCCCGTTTCTTCTCAGCACTTTCTTTGCTCTTGGTGAAAGCCGGGAAAATCATCGTCGTTCAGTTATTGGTTTCGGATGGATGCTAGTCTACTTAATGTCATATTTACAATTGTTTCATTTGCTGTTTAGTGTGGCTGCTCCATTTCTAGCTCAAAATATAATTTCCAAAAAGGTCACGTTAAAAGACCAGAAATAACGCAATTAGACAATATTTCAATCTACATTTTACCTTACTAACAATAGATAATTATCGATTTTAAACAGTAACAACATTTTGGAACATTTTCAGGGGGGAAATATATATTTGCATGAAGTTTTGGCGGGAAATAATCGAAAATGCTAGTCAGGTTATGGATAATCGGTGTTTAAAATACACAATGTACGTCCCATGTGGGAATTAGTGTTCGAAAATTGAATTAATAAACATAAATAATTCTTACATTGAATGACAATAATCATTATCGTTAGGTGTATATATGTATTATGATTATATAATATTCGCATGCACGAGAGCATATAGATACAGGTGCCACATACAGTGCTGTTCACGTAGAAACATTAGATGGGCCAAGTTGAACACGACGGAAAGCCTGAATCAAAAGCTTTCTATGTGTATATACTATACGCTTTATATTATATATACTTGCACACATACATACAGCATACATTATGTAAATATTCTTGATACGGTAAAGCTATTTTAGATTATGTTTTACTCCTAACACAGAAAGTCACCGGCAAAGAACTCGACAAATTTTGTCCGAAATTTGCGTGAAAAAGAATTATATATGCATATTGATGAAGATTAGACAAAATCTTCGGATGAAAATTGATGATATGAAAAATTGATTCATCACAACAGATTTTTCAACAAAACCAAAATTGCGAATAGATTTTTGAAATAAAAGTTTTAAAGTAAAAATTTGTCTTGAGGTTATTTGGGAACTGATCTAAAAATGTAGTATTTCTTTGGAAAAAATTTTGTTTATGCATATTGTTTATATATGAACAATATTAGCATAGAAGCATTAATTAAATGATTAGAGTAGTTTCCATAACAAATAACTTCCGATTTAGATGTACTATACATTTAAGTTATTATTTATTGAATAGTTTTAGGATTTATAAATAGTTAATAATTCTCTCTGCAAAATTTGCAGATTTAATCAATTATTTGAAATTCATTTTTCTTTCGAAAATGGTCAAGTTAAAAAATATCTTTATTCATCATAATAAAAATGATTAAAAATGTTTAGTACAACTTATTTGAATTACAATAAATCATTAATATTATTTCATTCTAGAATCATTTAATATCTTTGTATTGAATGTTGGAAATTTGAAGTCACGTTGAGGTGAATGACATTTTTATTTTAATGCACCCTCGAAATTTAAAATATTTGACTAATTTTTTTTTGCCGTTTCAAAAGAATTATTTAAAAGAAATGTTTGGAGCTAAAAGAGCTAAGTTTTTTGAGGTACAGATGAAAGGATGACGTGCGCATATTTGTTACATCAAAGACATCGCTATCGCGCATGTCCAATGTGGGAATGATTTGAAAGAGAAAAGGTACAGAGTCAGTGAGTAGGTGAGAGGGCGTGTCGACTCGACGCAGCATTGCGATGCACTCTCAAATCCATGCCCGACTTTCACCCAAATTTCTTCCATGATTCGTTTGTACAACCATCCAGGTTTTTTTTATCAAATACTTCGTCCTATCAAATTTTTTGAAACTATCATAGTCTGCAATGCGTACCTGCTCTGGCACAAGAAACAATTGTTTTCCTCTAAAATTAGTTTTTATCCCATTTCAAAAAATAGCGACTACAAAAAACTCAAGGGATGCATCAAGAAATTTATTTCTGGCTATTTTTTATGCAAGTGAAAAAATAAATATTATTATTATTGAATATTATTTGTATTTATTTATTATTATTTAAAGAGAAGTGTAGATTTGATTAATTTTTATATTATTTTCGGATTTTGGTTAATGATATTTGGTTATTCAATGTTTATTAAATTAAATTAAACTAAACATTAAATTAAACATTATTTTGATCCCAAAGTTAATTTTCAAAAAACATTAATATGTTTTATAAAACACGTATTTAATGATTATGTCGAAAGTTGATGAATGTAATGAAAGCAAAAAGATATTCGATGTTGAAAATAAATCGTTCATTCCTGAAAAAGTCAGTCGTAATGGGAAATTCATTATAAAAAACATTTCTAAATCAGGCAATACTCATTAATTGACGAAATTAAAAGCTATTAATAGTGTTGGATAATACCGATAATTCAGCTTTCTTTTAGTATATTTATTGATCCGATGTGTTTATATCTTTGAATTGAATGTATTTTTCTGTTTGGAATAGTTCAAATCGAAATCAGTAAAATCTACTTCCCATTTAATGAATGGTTGCTGTTTTAAATTCGGGGAAATCATTATTTTTCAGTTTTCATTTTATCATTGTTTTATGAACTGCAAATTTGGTTTCATTTAGATTGCATAATTTGTTTAACATTTTGTATAGAGTGCTGACATAATATCACTTTTTCAAAATTGTTTGATCATCTGAAGTCGAAAAATCATACTTAAACTTTTTGAAATATTTCTTTCAAAAAGAAGATTCAAGAGTTTTTAAATATGATTCGAAACAATATACAAATTAATGTTATGCTACCTTATCAGGTAAAAAAACGGCACACATTTGTGGATATTTAGCAATTATTTTAATACTTTGTAAAAATTATACTAGATTTAGTTGTATTAGAATTATACTAGAAAAAGTTGTACTTAAAAAAAGAAACCAAAAAAAAAAAAAAAAAATAATTTCCGAGATTGACTTCCCCAAATGCGAAAGAACTGCCGATATTATATAAGCATAAATTATTCGTTAATTTATTATTAAATTGACAGTGTTTGCCTTCCCAGTAGTAACATTTTTTCCAATCAATGTCCTTATACACGAGTTCATTAAGACGGTCCAATTATACGTGAAAATCACATACGTTGTAAGTTAAGCAGCACGTGGAACCTTTTCTAAATATTAGTGAAGGTTTGCCTGAATTATCGCAGAATATGGCAACGCATTTGAATTGTAAATCACGAATTAAGATCGTATTTAATTTCGCCGGCGTTTTACAAAAGGTAATTTCGACTCGGAGGGAAATTGATGAAATTCGGTGTGTCATCTTGTGTTTTTTGATTAAATTTAACATACATAAGAAAATGAGTACAAAATCATAAAACAGCCTGCGAGTCCCTTTTATTTCATAGCAACAAGCTTTATGCGCAAGGTGTCTTCAAAATGACTACCATAAGAACCATTTATTGAGCCCAAATGGCGAATTTATGTCGAATAAAAAGTGCAACTATGGCGACAGTGAAATAAATGTTGGCCGCGCGAATCTCAGCTTCGCGTAAAACTGAAGACAAGATGAAAAAGGATTTGTAATCCGGAGTCGGATAAACACTCATAGATCTATTAATAGAGCCAAAGAGTACGTTCTATGGCGGTGCACCGCTTGAAGTGTATCTCTGCCGTGTGCAAACGTTATCCTCGCGAGATAATATGCAAGTAAGTCCTTACATATTCAATAAACAGGCGTAACAGGCCATCGGCTAAAGCCGCGCGGATAAATAAGAGCGGATAAATCGATGACAGACGATAACGATAACGATGAGTCGCGTGTCGCCGACATGCAATTCTGTAATCGGATAGTGGTCATCGTCTACAGATAATGCGCCACTCCACTTGCACGGATTAATAATTAATGGCGTTTGCCTCTCGCGCTTTATTTCCAACCAATATAGTAATCTCGCCGATTGATTATCTTATTAAATCAGGACATTTTTTCAAACCCCTCCCCCCACCCATGCCCCCTCTTTCTGGCGCTCAGAATAGTACACCTGGCCATTTATTAAGGATCATTTTACTGGTTCATTACATTTTTCGCGCTTTCATAAGCAAATGAAATGTACGATTGAAATGGTAAATTATGAATAACCTAGATTGGAAATATTCAATGTTTATGATGCTGCGTCTAGACAAAAGTTGTGAATGCAATATGAAAAGAATTTTAATAACTAGGTTTTTTATAAATGGAATTGTTCGTGTGATGTCTATGATTTTGGAATAAAGGCGAATGTTCGGGACAAGTCATGCAGTTTGGAGCTGAATAAAATATGGGTGGTCTAATAATTAATGTATTATGGAATGCATACAATTGTCATTTTATGGTGATTGTTTTTGAGAAGTCGTAGAAACAAGAATGTACTTGATTGTGAGATTATTCAACTGTTAATCATTATTATCTTTAGTGTTCGTTTGTGGAGTAGGTTTTATTTTGTTATAATTTTTGTTTTTTAGTGGTTTCTTAATAGTTTTTGCGTGATCGAGAAGATCGCAAGCGTGTTATGCGAAGTTAGAAACCCACAGATTTGAATATGTAAACAAGTTTTTAATTCAAGATTACAGTATTCTTGACTATAAAGATATGAATTATTCAAACAATGACATTTTTAATATCCAAATATTCCGATGATTACAGGGTAACATTGATTTTTAAATTGAAAATGCAAAATATAGAAAAATGAGATTTAAAGGATTTGCCTGAGGAAAAGTAGAATAATTGTGATTAAGAAATTACTGATGTTAAAAGTTTTGGATAATCAATAGTGAGACTCCCACATAAAATACCATAATGTGTATTTCATCGATAAAAAATGAAACTACCCACATTAGTTTTAAACTCAAAGACAGGTGTCTGATTACTTCATCAATAAAACGTCGTATCTGAAATTGCAACTACGCGTACGATGATGTCAACTTGTATTTTTTTCTATTGGAACCTTTTTCGATTTATTTCGCGGATAATTTACATCTCTTTCAAAAAACGTGCGATAGATAAATCACATAAAAGATGGCTCGAGTTAAGAAAAGCTTAAGGCGTCAAATTGTCTTATCATTGCTCACTTAATCCGAATTATGATTGTGTGAAAATGGAAAGACGATTAAGTATGCAAAGTTGAATAGGAAAGTCATACAATTTGAAATGATATGTTCTTACAACAATAAAATGGTAATCGTGTTACGAAATAATTAGGACCGCCATCTAAATCTGTATGCTTAAGTTGGACATTTATAGTCAGCGTTCAGGACTGTGTCATTGATACTTGTAGTTATTCTAATCAAAATTACAGTTGAGACAACTATGCAAATGTTAACTGTGTAATTATGGTGCTCACACAAGCATATAAATTTGTCTCAGTGTTCGTGACAGTGTTGTCTTGTAATCGTGCACGTTTGGATACACCCAGTTTAATGAAAACGAGACCAAGCTTGGAGGAAGAATATTAAAACATAAATGAATCAACTACGAGCTCGCTGGCGAACATTTTTCCCGCCCTTTTTCTGCGCGTCTTATTCGAGCGAATTACAATAAACATGACAGAAGTCACGTCTGTTCAAACTCGAGGTGAAATGAATTCGCGACTGTAAATAATTACAAACTGCGCGTCTTTAAGTTCTAAAAGATCTATGGGTTTGTTTGCGTCGACTCACTTTTTTCGAAATGCTTTATGCAAGGCAAAATCGGTTAGTCAGTTTTCTTTTAAAATGTTACGCACAAGCGTCGACATTCGGAGCATCGTTTCACCGTGGAATTTCACACCAACATCATTTCCCGGTGTACTCGGCACTTCATTAAAACGTTTCCGGATTCTTATTTCGTGAAAGATTCATCGTTCTAAACTAGCAATGAGACACAGATAGACCAACAGATGAAACTAGATTCGTATTATAGAATCTCACTCAAAAATATTTGAAAATCTCAAGTTGAATATAAGATAATGTAAGAATTTATAGATCAAAAGTTATCTATGAAAAGTTAGACAAAAATAATACTCGTTAGCCAAGAAAAAATATGTTTTATTTAGAAATAGAAAAAGTTAATTTAATTTTTCAGAACAATTTCATATAGGAAATGTTATATTTTGATACTAAGTTACGTAACACCCTTGTGACGAATGATACTTTCCACCCGAGGAAGCTTGTGTAAAAGAAGTTTTTATTTACTAATGTAAAAAGTTTCGTATTCGAAATTGAAAATTGTTCTAATGAATTTTGATAGCGTAACGTTTTTAAATTTGAAAATAGTCTGGTTTGCAACAAGGGAATAAAATAAGTTTTTTCTCCCCATAGTGTATGAGTTTTTTGTCATACGTGTACGTTAAACACAGTTCTTCCTGCAGGAGAAAATGTTATGTCTAGAATAAGAATCTCCGTTTTACTCCTAAATTATAAAGTTATAACAAAAATTATCATTAAAAGTAAAAGTTAGTATTTTTTACAAAATATATTTGTGTCGTGAAAAAATGTGTATATATAAATATGTATCTTAAAATGTTTATCGTAAAAAAGCTACATGCAAAATTTACAAAAGTTTCACAATTTGAACACAAAAGAAAATACAACATCTCTGTGTCAATTATACAGACAGAAAAATCCAATTACTCAAAAATAATGGAGAAGACTCCAATCGTCACCATAAATAACAAAATAATAATGATATTTTTAAATTAAAATTATATTACATATAATTTAAATATAAATATAAATAATCACAAACTTCAATAATTAATCTGAGTACAAAAATATTGAATGAGACAAATTCTCATATATTTTTATATATTATATTGTTACTGCATAATTGATCCATTTTTCTTCGATTATATGTCAGCAAATAATAATTAGTGCTGTAAAAAATAACGTAAAGTGCAGTTTCTTGTTGCTTTCCGTTTAGTTTTACATTTAATAATATGATGTGTTTATAATATTAATACGCCACAAACAGTAATGATTTTTGCACAGTTTTCGGTATTATACTTAATTAATTAATTTTTCTAATTTGTTTAGTAATTAACAAACTCAAAGTTAGCTGAAAATATCGTTTTTTTCATTACGAAAAATTTCTTTATCTACCATTTTTTTAAAGAAAAAAACTGAAAATGTTAACGTTCGTCGTTATTAAAGTTCTTTGAAGATGAGCATTTTTTTTTTTGTCACAAGTAATAATATTTCATGCAAGGAGTTTGTTTGAATGTATTAATCTATTGCTCTTTGAGGTTTATAAATGTGTATGGCATAGAAAATCTATGTGCTAATGTGTGTTCAATATTATAGACATCGACGTCGAATAACATTAATACAAATTGCGATATCAATAAATGTATAAGTAGGAGTGCTGAAACATGTTCAGTAGCGACAACAATTCGTGAAATTATAAAAGAGGACAAATATATTATATTATGTTTTTTTGATAGCTCGAAAAATATCAGTAACGAATAACTATCAACAATGAATGGAATAATGTAAATGTGTTGGAAAATCAAATGAAGTAATTTAAATTCATTCAAAGTGAACAATAAATTTAAATTTCGTTTCTATAACTTATGAATATTAAATTAATAAACTTTTTTGCAAAAACTTTGAAAATATTTTGAATGAATTTAAATCAGAATATTGCATTGAAAAATGTGCTACTACATTTTGAAATTTTTCGATGATTTTGTAAATATCCATCTTGATTTTGAATATATAAATAACGACATATAAACAAAATCGAAAATGCTTATGTTGATTATTATAATTATATTTTTCATAGTCACTATAGACCACATTAAAATTAATATAAAACGGAAAAAAAATTTTTTTCAAGTTACTAAAGTAATAAGTAAAACTGCATTAAAAATAATGCGACCAAAGACATGTAAGAACGTCGAACCATGGATGGAAATTGGTTATAGAATTAAAAAAACGTAAAAAATAAATGGAGCCATGAAAACAGAACAAACACTAAATATAAATTGATTCTTCATAACGTGTGCTTTTTTAAAATAATGATAAATGAAAAACGACATTTATAATTCTAAGTGACATAAACAATTTTAAGGCGCTGTAGTAAATTATAAACATTTATTTTTTAAGGGGTTTATATTCTTATCATTACATTAATTACCCAAAACATTCTATAGATAGAAGGGGGGGGCGACCCCCCTAAAGTTCATAGTTTACAACCAAAAATAAAATGTATATGTATGTCTGGATGTATGCATATGTGTATTTATAAATATATATTATATTATACAAAATATAATATATGTATGAATAGACACATATGTAAGAGTAGATTAGTCTTGAATGAAATCATGAATTACACTTAACCAACATATGAATAACATGATTTGTGCCCAACACTCAAAAACATATGAAATAAATTCTTCAAAGAAGCAGGTTTACCTGAATAAAAAAATGCCATGTTGTTGTAATAAAGTTATATTTAAATATTAAGTTATAAAACATACTCAAAGTAATTTTTTATATTTACTTTGTAAAGTTGAAAATTGAATTGACAATTAATACAGAGATGGTGCATTATGTGCGCCAGTGGTACACGTTGCGCGCGCGCGCGCAAGATCAGACAATCATTTTTTTACCCAGAGAATTATTTGCACTCCCGAGATGATGTTTTTTCTAAAGGCGATGCTCGAGGGGGATAAAACTAAATTTCCACTTTTAAAATAAAGAATTCAAAATTTACAATATTACATAGTAAAATTTATGTTTTTACATAACGATCCAGCATCTAACCGTGATGAAAAAAAACAATATCTATCGAACTTCATGAGCTGATTACGCAGAATTTTACTTGCGTGCCTATCATATAATGAAGTCATGTACAGTTCGCGAGAACAAAGCTGCCACCTCCTCGGTCAATTTATCAGGCGTTACAGTCAATCCGCGCGCAGTGGTCCAGGCATTAGCTACCGATAAGAGATAATTTGATTATCGCACATTTTAAAAGCAATCCAAGTATCTACTCTTATTCGTTGGCAACGCCACTCGAGAACGCGCAAAGCTTTCAGTCAGTCAGTCAGTCGGTTTGTTCTTTATGTCTGTACGTGCGACCATCCATTTGTCCATAACTCTTTGACGAAAGCACTACTTTTTAGAGTTGTCTTGGATCACGGTTATGTACATTCCACCATCATGTGTACTGAAAAAGCACATCAAAAATGTTGCTACAAATTAACTAAGATCTAAATAATTCTACCTAAATTTGGTATTAATTTTCAAGCGAAACAAAATTTTGCGTGAAAAGAAAATTTGTGGAATGTCTATGAATTTTAACACGCTTGCATAGCATACAAGGGTCTAAGAGAACCAAAGAGGATGTAAAAATGAGACATCCAAAGATAAGACGAAGACAGTGTGTTTCTTAAATTTGAAAGGACTAAAACCCAATGTCAAAAAAGTTCTCATGAGCCGTCCCACGAAAGACTACGTAGTTTTTGTTATTGCTATCCCTTGTATGGTTGAAGATAATGGTTTCGGATGAATTGTAAAAGGCGTATTTTACAGCAGACATGATATTCTGATTTCTCATTTGAGATAAAGACGCGATGATTAAGTTCAAAATGTCGCTTGTGCATTATTTCAAAAGCAAGAATAGGATGATTTACAAACAATAAACTTGTTCCTGACACGGATTATGGCAGAGTGTACGTGCGCGCGCGATCGCTCACGGGCCGTGTTTGATCCATGACCCAGTTATGACAGTGGCCGTCAATACTAAGTTGCGCGGTATCAAAGTGACTCTCGGGCGCGAACTTATGGCTGCTATAGTTCGCAGTCGGGCGCGTAGGAGGCGCTGGCGTGGCTGCGGATAAATTGGCGTGATTTAAAGCGTCGGCTAACGAATCTCGGCGATTGAAATAAAAGCCCGACAACTGTGGAATCGTCTCTCTTTCATCAACAAATAATCGATAGAGTTCATTGGCGACGCCGCCACTCGCGTCTCTTTCTCTCTTTCCCCGAGCATCATTTTTTAACGTGTTTTTTTGCGTCAACTGACAAACCTGTCAACGTCCAATTGAGTAGGTATATCGAAATAATAAGCATCCGAGCATACGAATCCGCCACGTTTGGTCCGCACCGGGTACGTCGACCTCCAGTATCGATCGCAGCGCCGCGCTTTTTCTCTGTTTTCTCCTCTTTTCTCATTCACTTGCTCTCCTCTCTTTGTCTCCTTTGCGCAAGCAAGATAGACACTCAAAGACAGAGAGACCGGGATAGCCACTTCTCAACCACCGCGAAATTTTATCTTCGTCGCGCCGCGAGCACCCTCTCTTTTCATTCACTTAGACCACAAGACGAGCTGGCCACGCTTCATTCGCCGAGACCGGCTTTCGGCAGTCATTCGTTTGACGGCTTCCTCTAATGGAGCAGACTCCTTTTTTAAAGTACATTTTAGTTTTGAATTTTCCTTCCCTTTTGTTGAAATATAAAATGTACAGACCACGAAATGTTTATGTATCTGAAATTACGTCTGACAGTGTGCATTATTTAGATTTACCTTCGGTCTCTTTGTCCTATATTTTAGTGATTATAAATTCAAGACATTATATTAAAAAATTTAATAGAAAAATATAAGAAAAATTGCGCATCACAATTTTGTTGAATAAATGAAATGGTATATATTATTGAAGCAGTGGTAGATTGATGTATAAAAATAATCAAAAACTTATGAAAAATGAGGTAATCAAAAATTGATGTGATGTGAGATTATATTTGAATTTACTAAATACGAGATTGTCTGTACATAAATATACAGTATCTAATTTTAGTTCGAATGTTTGTATATCTATAGATTACCGTAGTAAATCTCGACGTTACACTTATAATTACATACACTATACAAGTGTTTTCTTTTTCAACATTTTTAAATTGCTTCGTGTGTTTTAATATGAAAAACCTGTTTTTGGTGTAAAAATATAATTCATTTAGAATTTCTTTAACGTAATATAAAATCTCAAAAATTAATTATTATTTACACAAAATTTGATTTCAAAATAGTAGAAAATTATGTTAATAAGTTCGTATTCATGATCTTCCTCTAAAATGTATTTTATTGAATATTTTGGAAAATACCCGTTCGGTTTGCAATTTTGAGATGATTTTTTATTCTACGTATAACCTATGAATATATCGAGGCAAATTAATTTATTATTCAACACTGTTAGCTTCACTGAAATAATTACAATGCAACATATATTACAAAAACATTTTTAATATTTTCAAATACTATGTAAAGTTTTTAAAGAATAAGCTTTTATTTACGTAAATGTTGCATGTTTAAACTTATGCCACCAGTAGGATAAGCATATTACGTACTTTCGAAGACGATCGCAGTTATCTCTATAAGTGAAATTGTGCTGTTTTTATATAAACAGAGTTAATTTTTTTATTTCATAAATAAATGATATTTTAATTGAAAAAATATTAACGTAATTTATAAACATTTCACATACGTTAAAATTGCTTTCGTCATTTTTATTTCATTAGTAAAATCTTTGTATCATTTTATTAATAGTTATAATAATTAACTATTAATTTTCTAAATTTTATTATCACAACTTTGAAATAAGAAACTATACCTAGGAAATAAAACTAGTTAATATTTGATATTTTCTGTAGTTTCCATTTTACAATTTGAAAATTCAAAAAAAAAAATTTTTTTTGTGGACCAGCTGCTTATCACTGTTTTCATATGTTTCTGTTTTTTATCCAAAAGTTTATTAATTCATAGACATTTATATATTTTCAAATTATATATGATGTTATCATGTAACATACTGTAGTAGCATTAAATATTTCAAGTAAAGTGACAAATGGAATGTATTATAAAACTTTGATTTAGCGCGGTAACCATGTTGATACAACATGGTGCGAGGTCGTGGTCAATCAGCCGTGTAAGACGCCAACTGTTCAAGATATCTGAATTGATCCATCATTCCTGATTCGGTGCTTTGAAACTATGAATTGAACATGTCCTTTTCTCATGATCATCATATTAATTGATTATAAATTTGATTTATTATCGAATCACTTTATTCGAGCTATTATTTCTACATTTATCTACTCATCAGTAATTTTTCAGAAAAAATGGTTGCTTAATCAAATAATAAATAATGCAATATTTAGGATTTAAATAATAAAAAAGTATTTTCAACAAGCGAATAAAATACATCGAAAATGTGTTTTAACCAAATGTTTTAAATGAAAATTCGGGAAACAAAGGAGGGTATAGAGAAATGTTTTTTTAGAAATCCACCTCTAAATTTCAATAAAGTCGATTTAGTTTACTATTGAAATCGTTCCAATTAATGTTTTCACTGTAAGATAGCATTGCATAACTCTGTAGTGCTAGAAAAATCTCAGCATTACTGACAAAGTATGTTGGTTCAGTGTGACACTGTGACATATATGTAAATAAAAAATGCCGTAATGATTAATGAAAATAATAATTAATTCAAATGAATTTTATGTATTTTTAGCAATATTAAATATCTACTATATGTGATAAAAAGGATTTTTTCGATTTTAACGAAACAAATTTCAAGCTGTTCTCACCAATAACATTGCTCATTTAGCGTTAAATATTTATACAGTGTTGCCACATATCACGAGATAGTCGAATAAAATTATTATTTTATTTGTGTATGATATTTAAATTTATACATATTATTCTTAATGTTTTAAAATTGTATATGAATATCAAATCATTTTAATAGTATTCTTTTTATATTGTTTTTACATTTGATATCGTAATAAACTTTGAAGAGTTAAACCAGTATTGCAAAATAACAACTACAATCAGTCGAATCATAACATAATTATATAAAACTGTAACATTTTAGATCTGATGAGGAAATAATAAATTATTTCAAAATGTCAAGTTACATTCAGCAAAGCTGTCTGCTAAAAATGAAATAAAATTTCTCCGAAACGTTGATTTTAATATGTAATTAATATTTTGTATTAAAAACAAAAAACCTTAGATTCGAAATTATTTCTTGTTGAATTTATACAACTTCCTCTCCAATTATAGCGGAAATAATCATATTTTACAACTATTCTTATATTTAATTATTTAAAGTTATTTTTATCTTAAACTTGGACATAATTTTTCAGCGAATTAAGCTTGGAGAAATTAAATGATTTTGTTTATTCTACTGTAAACCACTTTTGAACAGTAATACAATAGCATGACAGACAATTTTTTGAGATTTAAATTTCAGTAATTGAATTCAAAATCTCGATAATTAAAATTTCTAATTTTTAAACGGAAATTTGAATTCTCTTTATTAGTAATGTTTCAAGATACTATTTTTTAATACATAATGGAACGTATATGTAATTAAAAAATAAAATGTAACAATTAAAAATAAAAACTTTATTTAATAATATTCAGTAAAAAATTAATACAATTATTTTAAATATTTTCAATATTATTATTTTTTCAAATGCCTGAAAATTTTTTGGTTCAAAATGTTATTGCAATTTTGCAATATTTTAAAAGCAGTAAAAATGTTGAAATTCGCGTAAAAAAGAGGGTCCAGACGGAGAACAGATTTAAGAACGGAACCCAGCGCGTACACTTCCGGGCGTTTATGTCGAGTGAAAGTTTGCGGACTGAAAGTTTTGCAAGCAAAGAAAGCGGAAGCCAATTGGAGATCGATCAGCGCTATTTGTTATACGTACATCCGCATATATATAGTTCGTGTCTCCGCGATAGGCACATTGATGTCCCCGTTAGCACCGTCGTTTAAACAATGTTGTTATGAACGTCTGAATACGCGCAAAAGTATGCGACCGCACTTCGTGACCTTCGCTTTATGTCTGTGTCCTAAATGACGAATTAGGAGAGAAATTTCTTTCGGTCCATTTTAAATGGGATTTGCAAGATTAAGGATATACAAATGTATCAGGTTACAAAAACAAAAACTCGAAAGACAAAAATGTAAGCCACGACAATTTTGGATTAAATTTCGATTTCGGAAGTATCTTATTTTTCAGATGTTCGTACAAAATAGTTTTTAATTATTTTGTGATGCTTAGATCTGAGCGTAACAAAGATTAATTATTTATTTTTAACTCATGAAAAACACTCAAAATTGAATATTAAAAGAAGACTTAAGTCAGGATCATCGATGGCATAAAAGTTGTTTCACTTTTTTAGCTTAAAGTAGTAGTTAGAAAAAAATAAAACAGCATAAAATTAGGACTTAAATTTCGACTCGAGACGACAACGTTTGTCACATGCAATGTGAGCATCTGGAGGTTTAAATTGATAAATATGAATTCAAGTTTCGGAGAGAGAATTAAACCCTTTTCCTTGAATTCAGAGCAAAACTAAATTCTCATTTGAGAAAAGGATGTACCAGCTCTGTTTTATTATCTTTCCCCGTTTTACGAATACTCAACCTAGTTTCTTTTATTTAACCGTAGTCATCTATCTAAAATCCATTGGTTGGTAACCAAAGGGTCATCCAACGAACCAGTCACTCCGCTCTTATCCCAGCGTTCGCGAAAATTTGCATCACAACTTAATGGAACTTTTAAAATTGCCGCTTTCGCGGTAATCCTACAAATTGGCGCTCCGGAGACCTGAGCCCGGGTTATGGTGAAGATTTGAGAAGAGAGAAGAAGGAAAAGAGTTTCGTGGGTTCCAGGCGACGTTGGATAGAATCAAAGGAGGATGGTCGTGCATATTAGGATCGTTGGGAATCGGGCCAGGAAAAGAAGCGGCTTCTACACCGTGTCACCAGAAGACGGCGCGAAGGCAATCTATCGGCTAAGCCGCTTCTTATTACCTAGCCACTAACGTCACCCACGGTTATACTATATGACGGAATTGGCGTAAAAATACGAACGTATTCGACGCTAAATCCCGCATTTTTCACGACAACGATTACACCGAGCGAACCTGGGCTTTTTGATGGAATATTGAAATACATACAGAACCCAATTCCTAATTGTATTTTGACAACGAAATTTACAAAATTCAATCTTACAATCTCTCTGCAAAATCGTACAAAAAATATTTCTGCGCGAGAAATATGTTATCCGAACCACTTTTTATGGAATACATTTTTGGAAAGAAAACATCAAAAGTGGGCCAAATCAGAGCAGCGTGCAAAACCTTGCACATAGCTTTAAGAAACTTTGTACGATGTAACGTCGCGTAATTCATACTGTGGCCCTGTAGCAAATTGCGTGCAATTTCGTATGTATTTTTTGCCAAGCCCGAATGTTCGAAGTGTAGCGTGAATATCACGTGAAGGCTTCATGGCTGTGGCGGGGTGTGCGCAGTTATATGCACAGCCACATATTACTTGTGCACATTAGCAGCGTGTATGCGCACAGAGAGTTGTGGTTCGTAATGAGAACACGCGCCCAGTCTCGAGTGTGGCACATTCCAAACTCCCATACAGTCGCCGACATTAACGCTTCTTGTGATTACTGACACCTTGTCGCGTGTTCGTTATGGGGTTTCATTCAATCATCCAACGTTTTTAGCTCTGATCATTACGTCAATGAATGAGTAAACTCATTTATAAAAAGGCCCACACTGGGTCCATGAAAATATATTGATCTCCACAATACATCAAGTCATAAACAGAATCTCATCGGGTTCGATAAAAAAAATGAGAAAAAACCGTTTAAACAGTAACTTGAATAAAATTTTTGTTTGTTTAGGAAATCAAATTAAACGGTGGATGATTTACTTTTGAAGCGTAAAGAAAAAAAATGTTGGCTTTTTAAATTAAAATGTTAATATGTGATAAAGTTAATATACTCAAAAGTTATTATATTGATCGAGATAAAGTTCCAATATTCTAAATTACTCGTTATATATTATTTACTATATAAAGAATTATTTTCATCAGCTAAAATAGTCATATATTGTTCTCAGTGCAGTTATTATCATATCATTAAGCGGTGCTATAAACTGCATTATTTTTAATGTGCTTCATAATAAAGATATAAAAATATGTTCATCTGCATCCGAATATTCGCTTTAAAATACAATCACTATATATAAAAACTAATACCATAATCTTCTCGCACTGACCTAATTACATTTTCGAATTCCCAAAAGCTTGAAACTCACTTCCTTTAAATATCCTTAAAACCTTGCACACAATCGCTCTCGGCAACTGGGTTAAAATCAATGCTTTCAATACATAATGTGCCTCAAATCGATATTCTCATACCACGTACTGAAATGATCAATAACATTCGGCGCCAACTGGCTGATTATACCAACTGCTATTTTAATAAGCTTAGCACATTTGTCATGAAGTGATCAGAACTTGTGTCTCATCATCGCCTTCTTTCCACTTGCGATTCCTTCGAATAAGCTGCAATGTATGTCGTCATTAGACCGGGTATCTTCGTCTCACTTGGTTATTCGAACAGAGCTTCGAGCGGGATGGAGAACCTCTCTCCCAAGTGGAGAATAGGTGAACGAAGGTGTAGGTGCTTCCACAACCCCATACTACTAACCCCACCACCGACGCCATCCTGACCAACCGGCTGTTTACTGTTTGGCCTCCTGGGATATCGATCCCAGTGGCGTAAGACCCAAAGCTAGCGGATTCACTCGGGATCATGCATACGTATGTACCAAATTGTTTATATATTCGTTCTTCTATGCAAATCATCTAGAATGTGTTATTGACAAAACGGAACGTGGCGCCGTCTCCAAAGTCAACGGCCACGAAGGAGTTTCAGTTCCTACTAAAGCTACCCGACATTGCTTTTGTTGAAGTCTTTTTACAGACTATGATTAGGCGTTGAAGATAATTTCTACAATGGCGTACCTTCACTAGGTGATTTTTTTAAATTTTAGATCATTAAAATGTTGAAACTGGGTCTAGAAGAATTATTATTAGAATATTTATACGTTTCTTGAAGAAAGATTCAGTCATCATTTCGAAAGAAATATACTAAATTCCTGTTATCTTCTTACCACTCTTCTGTTTATTGTGAAATAAAAATGATTCGTCGAAAAAGCTCGTTTCGTGGATCCACCTATTAATTGATCGTTCGCCGTACGAATGAGCGTGTGTATAAATATCAGCTGCTGTACTTACTCCTGGCATTTTTGTAATAGAGAATACTAAACATTGTCAGCAAATTTCCTCGGCTCAGCTGTAATAAATAATAACCCAACATATTATTGATATATAACTTGGCAAACTCTACTTTTCTCTAGAAATATCCAATATTTCTTGAATAAAACAACCTGGAAAAAGAAGATATAAATTATTCCCCGACAACATTGCACTGAAATTTTACGTCGTGGAGGATTCTGTTGAAATAATTAATTTAAGCCAAATGAATTGAATTTACAAAACAATCGCCAGCCTAACCTGAGTAACGGTGAACACGTACAAGGAACCCTTCGTCGGGTTTTTATCACCCCATCATCACATCTACCACAACTACTACCTTTTTAAATGATCCTTTGTCGCAGGAGCCCCCCGTTGTTTTATTGCGAAATCCATAGGCACATCTGCAGGTTATCTACGTATTAATTCTATCGAATCCGCCAACATGTATTTAGCTCGACTGAACTTCGATCGGTTGATTCGAGTTTGCTCTGTATACGCTCAGACGAAAGGGGAAGGATATACGATACGAACGCTAAGATAAGGATCGGAAGAAGAGAAGAGGGTGACTTGGCATGAGGAAGAAGCCACAAAACTGGCAAAAGAGACAGAAAGAAAGCGACGCAAGGAGGGGAAAGACCAACAAGAGGGTAAGAAGAAATGGACAGAGAGAACATATTTTGGCTCCAATAGAGGGTAGACTACATATAACCATCTTACTCCCTCCGAGTGTCACGACTGAACCCGATGACTTCTTTCTGAACCCAGGATGCCCCACCACTCGAGTAAATTGACTTCGTGCCTGCTTCGCGTCCGTTTAATTATCTTCGCACCTACCCGCTGGATCAACCAATGAGTTCGCGAAAAAAGCCCCGACAACTGTATCAGGATTGATGAAAGAAATTGCTATCGATCGAGGAACCAGGATTAATGTCCCGGGTGGACGGGAATAGCCAAGTTTGTTTTTGTTTGAGGACTCTTTTCTGCAGTTTTTCCAGTCCGTTAATCTTGATATTAGCCAGCTATTTCAACTTCTGATTTGATGGAACACGCAAAACGGGTTAAGGATAACAGTTATCCTCAAATCCCAGTTTACTTAGCACCATGAAGCAGGCTAAGGTTCAACTCGGAAGTTGATCTTTGCAAGTAACATCCCTGTCAGATTAGTACACACACCGTTTCAAAGATTACTTCGTGACGTCAACATGACTTATTTAGAGTTAACACGTAAGACTTTCTCGCTGGCACGTGAGACGAAGCGGAATGGAAATCTGAATTTCAACTAAAGCCCCTCCTTGGTCGAATCTTGGGAAATTACGCGTAGGATATGAAATTTGGACGGAAGAGGCCCTAGATAAACATTTTCTGGCTCTAAAGTTTAAGAACTTGGCTTTCTTGTAAATTTAGATAAAAATTCATAACTCGTGAATACTTTTTTAACATTTTTGCACATTTTAAACTGACTTTCAACATTTTGGGGGTACCGAAGGGGGCAAAATTTAAAAAAATTGGTCATTGACATCTAGGTCAATCATATTTCCAATTTTTCTGTTGTACAGTTGGAAAGAAATTCATCGTAAAGCAGTTTGTAAATTGTATAGAAAATGACCAGCGGGAAAATTCCACGAAGACCTGGCATTAGTGTTGAAGTCATATCAAGTTTTCAACATAGACTAATGATACGAGTGAAAAGATGTGAATTTGAAAATGTCAACGGTGTCAAATGCAAATTCTTTTTTTTTGCTTTCTTGTCTGCGTTGTAGACCAACAACTGAGAATCAGCGATTTAATATTGTAAATGCGAATGGTGGTGGTAAAAGTGGAACAGATGAATGAAGTAGACGCGTGGGTGAAAAGACGAAAAGAGGGAGCGTGCGCAAGGGAAGCAGGCTATTCGGCTGGCATTTCTTGCCGAATAAATTGAGAGACAGACAACTTCGCTTTGCATTGTCCGTAAAGTCTTCAGCCTTTTTCCAGCGTGTTCGTAAACAATGCTGCGCCACTCTGTATTCGAAAAAGAAGAGCCAGGAATACAGTGCTTCTCAAACTGATTGCCGTCTAAAATGAAAAATAAAAAAACACAAATTATAATGCATGAAAAGTTATTGAAAAATAAATTGAAAAATTCAAAAAAATATGCGGTCACAAATTTGTTGAATTTTATTTTACTTTATACAACTAAATTAAGTTAAAAATTCGAATATCAATGAATTGTTTTTAATACTTATAAAAAATTAATTTTTCAAACTAAACAGCCAATTATTACATGAAGCTTATATGTTTTAAGACATATGATAAAAGTAAAATACTTATTTATATATAAAATATAAATATATAATATGTATGTATATATATATAGATATACATACATATTATACATAACATTCATACACATACAAAATCCTATTGCAATTATTATTATTGAAAATAATATTAGAAACACATAAGTATATACAACTATTTTGTTGATGAAACAATAAAAAGTTTTACTAAATAAAAATGAAAGAATACTTTTGAAATAATATCTATTCATGGAATTAAAAAATATCTGTTTACATGTTTATATGTCCTCAATAGTATTTTCAACGATATTAATTCAGGTGAAATTTCTCTTCGTATGCATTCAGTTTATTAAATTAACATATTGCTTATATGTTATATACATTGGACTTTTCATGAGAAACATTTTTTCATTCTAAACAATTCCTGTGCTACTGAATTTTTATATTTCAAAGATGTTTTCAAAGTAATTAAGTAAATTTCTCTTCGAAAAAAGTTACCACCCATTATATATGGTTAGAAATAATTATTATTTGTCTTTCTATGATATATTTTCTTTATATTTGCCATTAGAAATTTTCCTATACACGGCTTATAACAGCTTATGTAAATTGATGTTTTATTTATATTCATTCGAAAGTACTGAAATGTGTAATAATTACCATATTTAAATTCTGAACTATTATTAATTAATAATAAGTTCAACTTTTCTCACAATGAATTCGTGCTCTTAATAAGGTGTAAATATACAGATTACTTTGCATAAAATATAAACTGATTCCCTTGAACAAAAATAAGTTTTAATTATATGTTGCTTATAATAAAAACGTGAAAAGTGCGACAATGAGTCGAGGCCAGCGAAAATGTATACCCGAGCACAACGAAGATTTTTCATCAGCGTCACTTAATCCTATAAAGTATTCCAGTACGGAATCCAACCGACTGCCAGTCACCCTCGATTGCTCTCCTCGTGATCTAGTGGCGAAACTTTTATCTCTGTTTCATCTGTAACTGTTACATGCGTTTTCTCTATCAGTTCTCGAAAGCCTATTCATTATACTCATTCACTTTTCGTTATATATTTTGTATTCTCTGGTGATTCGAATTTCTCGCTGTGCGTGTTTTTAATTGAAATATTTTTTATTTTCATGATCCCGGTTGTAATACCAAATTGATTGTAACGTAAAATGTAAAAGTAAACAAGACGTCAAATAGGAAGACCGAGAGGACAAAAAATTGTAGCGTTCCAAAAACTTGTTCTACGTTATGACTGGCGACAAAGACAAAGACACCAGTACTTAAAGAGTTGGCTCCCTCAGATATCTACACCTTCGTTTAATAATATACACCAAGCTAGCAGTCGCTACTGAAACAGACAGCGCAGCACTGCCGCGGTATGGCACACCACTTTATTGATCTTCTTTCCCCGCTTTCACAGATTTCGAGCCGAATTTTCCACCACTTTGTGTAAGCGTCACCCTGACGGCTTAACGCATTAACCCATGCTCTGTCGATAAGTCGACGCACACCATAAGAAACAATCGAAACAAAATTTCCGCTGCGTGAGGTTACGCTGCGTCTATTGCTAACTTACACTAGGGTCGTTTCAGTTTTAAATTGTACACTGTGCACATTTACCCTTTGAGTAAGATGAGTGGGTACCTATTCATGCAGAAAATACTAACTTCTTACTGATTTTACAATAGGGAAGACATAACGTCAACATTGCTTGAAATTACTGTGTTTACAGCCTATGATGGGCTGATTACTTTAATAATCAATTAATAATAATAGATAAAACAAAAGTGGATTTTTGCTTTAAATATTTGTAATAAAAAGTTATACTGATTTTTGTTCTACATTTAGATTAAATTATGTAAAACGGCTAAAATAGTGGGGGGGGGGGGTTGAGGTAGAGTTTAAATAGTTAATCTATCGACGTCGTTCAGTGGTTTTTTACTGGAAGTATAAATTAAAAATGACAATTTACATGTTACTATAACTTATATTTTTTACCATATTATATGTAAAATTATTTGAAGATAAATAAAATTATAATATCGATGGTATATATTTTTCACTTTGAAACAATGGGTTTAACCACGTTAAATCAATGATGGCAAACGATATAAAGTTAAAGCGTTACGCCAATTTTATACTACAGTTGGTTCAGCATCTGTAGGCCGCGTCTTACGTAGGTTTACTGACGTCAAAATTGGTAAATAACGTCAAAAAAAAGTGACATTAAATATCGACTTGACACAGGTAAATATGAAATTTACCTATCATTTTCTTGTGATAATTTAAAGAATTATTTAACCTTAAAAATCGTTCTGTTACATTTAGTCAAAATTGGCAGGAAAAGTTACGAAACTTGAAAATAGTTATTTATTGACTATTCGCCGGTAAAATTTACATTTCTCATATTTTTCAATTTTTATTTTTTTCAAATAAAGCGCTTTTCGCTCACGATCAATAGAACTTCGAAAACTAAAAACGATTTTATTGAAATAGTAAAAAGTTGGAGTCGCCATAGAAAAGCTCTGCTGGCACATTTTAACTATTTCGTTTATTAAACTTTTTACTGCAATTCTTTTTATTAGTTATAAAATAAAAATTAAAATTTAATGCATTCATTAACCTGAACGGTCGTAAACGTTTATATGCAATGCGGCTGCTGATAATTTTGCGAATATAACATACCTATTATCATGATGTTTGTATCGTGGGCATTAACCATGCCATCAATGCACACATATGCAGTAACTCGATGTGTGTAATTTGTAGCTTTATCAGCCTGATAAATTACGATTTGATAAAGCATTGTGTCAATGAATAATTCACTCTTCGTAGTATCGTTATATCGTCTCTGTGTCTAAAAAATATTATTTATCAAAGCTCAAAATTTATTTGCAAACAAAAACATGGTTTATTTCAGTAAAATTAAAAACTACGCTTAAATTATTTATACACACACGAATAAGAGAAATAACAAGCAGTATCTTTTTTAAAACGCTGATTATTACCCACGAAAATAATTTTTCGGTCGCTGAGGCTGCGACCTAGCGATAACTCAGTACCTCGGTGTACATTATGGCGAAAGAAATGTGAGTCGAGAGCCACCTTTCGAGTACGGTCACGCGATACTCCGTCGACGATTCTCGTCTTGGTGCCCAATTAATAGGACATTCCATAACAAAAGAGGTCGATGACATATTTTTATGTATATTTTCCAAGCCCAAAAATTAACGAGTCACTCAATTTCCACGACGAATTTTTCTATCCAAAAATCTTACAAAGATAAAACCAAGGACGAATGATTAAAAGTATATATGTGTAAAGAATAACGATATGATACATGGAGATAAGTCAGAATGACAAGCTAAAATTTGCATGGCGAAAACATGCGAAAATCGAGATTTGAATTTTGCATAAGTCGGTCCTCCGCCTGAATCCCCGTAGAAGTCTAAATATTTAATATTTTCATTAATTCCGGTCCCTTCCATGAGTCCATCTCATTTTTGCGCTGCCGACGACCGCGAGTACAGTCACCACTTACATTTCCTTTGTTCGCATTTAGGAATTCGCTGACGAAGAACTTCTGGCGTCTACGAGTGCGAGCGTGCATAGCCAAAGGAGAGGCGCGCGCATGCCTCGGATAAATCTCCGTTCGAAGAGCTACGAAGCGTTCCGCGATAAGCTGCGCTATGAATGGCAAAAGAAGGAAATACTAATAGCATCGCGATTGCTCGGATCGATCGCTCGGATGCGCCTTTTTTGGATCGCTTGTCACCCAATTTCAGTTTAATTAAATCCTGTTTCATCCAAATCGTTTTTCCCAGCACGCTGCAAGTCTTTCTCTGTCAAAGTTCACGTTGATTTTTTAATCTTCTTATTTATTTCATTTAATTCCACTTTTTTCAATTTAACTTGTATTTCTCTTCTACACCCCTTCTCCCTCCCCTCACTAAGTTTCTTATCATTTTGATTGTCTTTACAAACTACGGCCACATTTTTTACTTTCTTGAAGCAACATTTGAATTCGCACCCAAGTCACTTTGTTCCGAATCTTCAATTCACGGAGACTCTTCATTATATTCTCATTTTCATCGCACTCTGCTGTGCGCACGCGCACTTTACCATGACAGGAAAAAATCAAATTTATTCTACCACGCTGTCAGAAAATACCATCGAATTTAGAACTGAGTCGATTATTTGTCGCTGATATTGATTTATTCACTGCGTTATTTTTTAGGTTCATTTTGTTGAGTGTCGCTTTGGTTTCAGCCAAGTTTTCCGTGTAGTTTTCGTTTGACCTATATTTCATGCACTGAAAGAAGCTTTTCTCTCCACTACAATTTTTTAATAAACTATTTATTTATTGTTAACTCAGAAGCTAATATTTTAAGAGACTTTTTCAGCAGGTATTCAGAAACTTGATATGGACATTTTTTTCATTCCAACTTGCAGTTATCGTTTCTTCACTTGTGAATGCAAAGCTGGTCTCGAATAAATGTACATATTGACGTATCATGGCCAAAAATAATGCCACTGTATTTCTCCCGACGAACACAAC
Source organism: Psix sp. ZL-2020 (assembly GCA_022817045.1). NCBI lineage: Eukaryota > Metazoa > Arthropoda > Insecta > Hymenoptera > Scelionidae > Psix > Psix sp. ZL-2020. Next base: position 52,079 of record JABFQD010000028.1, read on the forward strand.
GAGAAAACAATAAATATCTTTACACTATCTATTTTCGACCTATGCCTAATTTTGTTCGTGGCCATAAATCTTACATCGCGAAATTATCAACGAAACTCTGATGTCAAATTGGAAGTATACAGATCGAGAATTGCATTGCCATTTTATCGCCTCACATAAATAATTATTTAACATTGTTTAATTAAGTTACAAAAATAGGTGATATTGTTTCGAAATTTTGTGAAAAACAGTAGTAAAGATACGTATTTGGTCCGGCCGATTATTATTTTTATTATGCCATATGCGAATTGCAATGAAGTTTTGTTTAAGTTGCAATTCAAAATGTTGTAAAATTATATATTATCGAATTAGTTGCGCCAACAATCTAATCGCATATTTTATTTTTTGTTACAGGTAAGCTTACCTTACTTATGGAATTTCTCTGGGATTCTGGTATGAGCATTGAACATAATACTGAAAAACAAGTCAAATAATAATAGGGAGAATTCGTGAAATATAATAGTTAAAATAGCAGAATTAATTATTCAAACGTCCAAAGGCGGATGTACAATATCTGCGTTTTCTAAGATTTGCGCATTTTTTGTTTTCAGTTTTGAAACTCCAAGTTAATGCATCTGAATTTCAAATTTGGCAATTAAACTAAATTCAAGTTTACATTTCTCCTAACAAACTCTGAATTAACATCTGGACTATTTTCGTAGTCTTTTTCTTTTAACATTTTTTGCGCACGTTTTATTCGAGCTGATTTTTTATATTTGCGCTAAATGTATTGTCGATTTATTTCATTCATTTTCTCGATGAAAATGGACATTTCGATTCAAAATAACGACCCAAACGATCAAGAACTTTGGAGTTGATTTCAATTATAACTCATTAATTATAGATTTGTAGCCTCCAAATATAACACTGAATATATTGCTGATCTAATTAATAACAGTTATAGATTAAATTGTTAAAAGTTTCTTATATATGGCTAAATATCAGTATTTTCTATATATAAAACAGATCGTTTTTACGAGAATCTATGATTCTCGTATATAACTGTGCAATTATCTAGGAAAAAGAATCTT
>JABFQD010000029.1:0-52963 GCA_022817045.1 Psix sp. ZL-2020
AATCATGTTTTTCGATTATTACAGTTAAAACTCATTAGCCGGCTTTAAAAGAGTGGAGAAAAAACTTGTTCAAAAGCTTATATTTGAAAAAAAAGTTCAAAAATTAGTTATTAAGTTGTGAAAAAGTTTCATTCACATCGTTTGTCAATAAAATTTTATAAATAGTAATAATAATGAAAAAAATTCTATTCACTCTATAATATGCTTCAGCTAAAAGGAAAATACAATATACTTCTGGTTTCAACTAGATACATTTCTAAATTGAAGTCGAAGAGAAAATTATATTGAATCGGTGAAAACCATTAAATAATAGGTTTGTGTTAAATTTCACATATTCGTAATCATTAAAAAAGTCGTGAATATAAAAATAGAAAAAAAGGTTAAAAAAAATATGATTACCAAAATATTTTTGTAACCTAGCGAAACAAATTCGATCACGATGTTTCAAAACTAGATATTTCCAATTATAAAAGTCATTTTTGTTTGTCCCATTACACATTTCCTCGGATGATAAACAACATTAAAAGAGGACCAGCCTATCAATTCAAACACCCCCATTCCAAACGAATGGGCTGATAAGATCAGTCGTCCTGGCGAAAAGCCTGATCTAAATTATCTGTACGCGTGATCTAGAGCAAATAACAAGCCTGAATAGGGAAAATGAATGTCACTGGGACAAATTCGACGCGTCGGAAATTAAATCCAGGAGATCACGTACGACCGGCGGCTACGTCTGTAATGTCAATTTTTTAAAACAATACACGCCGATACATTTTTGCAATCTTTATGAATATGAATGATCGCTTGGCTTCCGCGCGAGCGTTTCTTGTTTATTCGCTTGGTTTCTACACGACGAACAATATTGTAACACAATATCACGTGCTTTTCAAAACAGACGACGTCACCGCAACGACGAAACAATTCACGAAACTCGATTTTCAGTTAGCTGAACTCTCGGGGCAGAAAACCAGCGGAAAAACACGATTTCTTTCGTCAGGAAAAAGGCATTGTTTCGCTTCATTCAATATTAATTGTCGACGATGGCGAGTTAACACTTTTTGTAAGACAACACGCACAACAAAGTAGAATCGATAAATGCAACAGCGCTCTTTCAATCTTTCAGTCATTTATACAACATTGCCGAATCAGCAGTTTCTCACTGGATTAGGCGACTTTTTGCTATAGCAATCTGACAATATAATTCATTCAACAATTTTTCTTCGAAGATACACTACTTTCACTAACGACTCCTCCGGGCGACCGTAAAACCGGGGAAAAAGAAAATTGATATACTTCTGTCCAAACTTTTGGCACTTAAGCGATAGAGTTCTTATTTCGCTATTTATTTACGATCGTCGACCTAATGAACTTTTTGAGCCATGAATTTGTACTTGCTTTTTGCTTGCCCAAACTTTGTACACACGGATTCGAATGATTCTTCCTCTCTTTTTTCTTCGTCAATTTATGACGAAACAATTTTCATCCGAGAAATAGTTCCAAAAAGTTGGAAAAAATTATTCGCGCTTTCTTATTAGTTTCGTTATTATTGTGATTTAAGAGTTGCTCATTAAAATTATGCAGCAGTTTGTTCTGTCTTTGGAGTATATGAAATGTAAAATAATAATAATAATCCATTCTATACTGTACAAAATTATTTCTCATCAAGGTATAAAAACATGGATAATGTTTTAGTGGAATTATTGAATTAATAAACAATATTTTGAAAAAGTATTTTGATAAAATTATATATAAATTTACTAATTATACACTGCGAATATATTAAGCAAATTTATTGAGCAATGTAATAAAGTTAAATTGCGAATGTATACCAATGGGAATACTTTAGAAAAATTGAATTGCCACGGTAGCATTTGAATAATCCCACTTACAATTAAAATGATTAACATGACTTTTAAAATGGTAACATTTTTTTATTTTGATAGCAAAATTAAATAATCTACATAATATAAATTGTTATCTTTTAAAATAACAACACAAGTTTAGAATCTGAAGCCAAAAATGCATAAAACGTAAAATATTATAAACGCGAACTTGATTTATTGATAATATAACTTTCAATTCCGTTACATAATATGTCACAGTTCAAATACGATAATTGTAATTCCAGATATCAAATATCAATTCTGAAGTTAAAGTGTTAAATAATGTTTACAACTGAATTTAAGAAAATATTTTCAAATTAAAAATAATTTTAACAGTATTTACTAAAGTATAGATAACTAAAGTGACAAACTGAACATGTTTTTTACAAATTTATCATGAATCTAGATAAAGATTAAATCAAAATTAAAGTAAGAATTTATCGAATTGTGTTGAGGTCAAAGTAAAGTAATTGATTTATTAAATTTAAATTTTGTGACGGCAAAAGACACAACTCATTATAACAATTTCTGCCAAAAAAGAATGCAAGGTTTTAGTTTGCTTTCAGAAAGATAATCAATTTTTCATGAAAATTAAATCAATCCATTAATTTTATTCACTGAAAATCAGCATCGAAAAAGGTAGTACAAAATCTATTGGGTGGAGCGAAATGTTTATAACCATATTATTTGTAGTCACGTTGTCAGTGAATTCATCAATCCTTTCAAACAAGAGTTTAACGTTGGTATAGATAGATAAAATATAATATCAAGTACCTCACATTTTCATTATTATATAAAAAAAAATAAAAACAAACAAAAAACGAAAAATTAAATACAATTTTTAAAAAATTAAGTTACTAATTAATGTTGATATATTTTAATAAAATTAAATCAGATTGAATCAAAATGATATCTACATTGAAGTTAACTATAAAGTTAATTTTATGTGGGTAAAATTTAAATCAGATTGATCATCTAATTAAATCCAATGCTTAAGAAGTGAACTTTATTCATACCTGATTAAATTTAATCGTATTAAGAAACATGCAACTTTATTCGTTTACAAACGCGTGAATCTAATTAGAAATATACTTAGCAGATTGCCATTATACATGATGATAAAACATCTCTATCTGAAAAGATGAAAATATCTTCATTTATAAAATAGTTAAATATCTCTCATTGGTTAACATAGTAACTTACTAATTCTATATAAATATAGGTATATATAGTCGAGATGCACTTGAATGTGTTATTCTTAAAATATATAATTACGTCATTCAAATTCAAATTGACATGATTAAAGGAGATCTTGTAGAATCTAATCAGTTCTAACTGTATACGAAAACATCTGGACCTAAGGTCTGATTAAATGCAATAATTTCTGAACAGATACCACTTCATCTTCGAGCACGATTAAGTTCAATTAGATCTGTACCTATTCCAGCTCTCATTAGATCTAGTTAGGTATAAGTTGAATTTGATTTAATTCAGATCTGATTCAGTCTACATTAACTCAATTAGATTTGCATTTTATTTTTAAAAGGCATAATCAGAAACTATGTATTGGATACAGTTCAAAATTAACAATTGTGAGAAATGATTTAAGGTTATTTTGCAAATTTTATTGCAACCTTACAGATGACTGAATAGGGACCTGAAATTGTAAGAGAATTTGGAGTCAAACAACTTTGTAAATCTTATACATCATTAGGAAGAAACTATTCGTACTACATCAAAGAACAACTATATGAGGAATACACGTTTCTACAAAGATTGAAAACAAGTTTGAATTGTTTTCAATATTTGTTTTGTTTATGTATATAATATACTTTTCTTATCATCAAAATAAAATAAATGTTGATTATTCAGCAGATATATTGTTTCATTATAATTCATGAAATGTCGTCACTTTAATTAACCAATAAATAGAATTGTTACACAGTTAACAAACATAACTCTGTCTATATATACATTTAATCCAACTACGTTGTTAAGTTATTTTGATTTGAAAACACACTTGCACAAATTTGACTTATGTTATAGTAGAATTGATTTAAAATTTGTCGCTTTCGTAGTTAATCAAAAGAACAAATTTATGAAAATTAGAAGACGTTTGATTGGAATTATAATTGAAACAATAGTATCTCTTGACTGAAGAATATTATAGCGATCTAGGTAAATTAATAATATGACGGACTTTGCTGGAGTTAAAGACATGTGAACGGTACAACCCGTGCGTGACACCATCGAAGCTGAGAGCTGACTTTGCACCGTAATGGACGAGATACAGGAGCTTTAGAATTTGTCTCCGTCGTTATAACGAGCCTCTCGTTACATAATAACGAGCATAGAGGCTCGGTTCGTTTGCGGGAGATGAGCTACCAGCGCCGGACTTCCTCTATGTACATAATTCTCTTAGCGTATCCTCCGGTGTTGCACTACCCGGAATCACCGAAACCTGAGTTGAAGGTCAGAGTGTGGACCGAACGTTAAGATTAATTGGACCTCAGCACGCCTCTAACTACCACTAAAAACGTTATGTCATCTGTGTTAATATTTTATCAATTAAACACGAAATGGAATTGCTCTCGCTGGAACAAAAAGTAACAAAATCCACGAAACTGCAAAGCTGATTGATGTTACATTTTCGCTGATTCGTAATCCGCTGACATCAAATTTTGCATCGAAATAAGAAGATTACATAGAAATAATATGGAAATGAGTTTGTAAACGGTGTTAAGTACGCTTAACGATTGCACGGACCAATTTCGATTTGCAACAATTTCACTCGGGGCACGGCATCGTCCTATCAGAATACATTAGTACCGACGTGCCGCGCTCATTAATACGATTCGTCGAACTTCAGTTTGCCAAACACAAAACTTTAGGGAATTAAAAATTACTACCGCGTGATGCTGGACTCAAATTAAATCCGCGAACCTCAAACGATCCGCTTTTCAGCTCGAGGTTGCGTAACGAGAGCGAACACTAAACCTGAATAATTTGCCCGTCGAGTATATTCCAATTAAGCGTTAAGTTTCGACGGCAGCACATATTACTCCTCATCGGGCGGATACTGTTTTATTCGGCGGAGCCATACAGTGGAGCTAATTATTTTCGTTGAAATCGATTGCGCGCGATGCTGCGAAATATTTGAGTTTTGCGCGCCGATGAAAAACCACCCGGCCAGAAGTACGCGTAATTTTTTTTTGTTAAATCAAGGATCCTCATAGCCAAGTTAATTCACGACAGTGGAAAATGTTATCACTATTGCGGGTTTCGTTGACGAATATGTGAATGTTTTTTACTTTTGTGCGCATTTTTTGTGTGTGTAAAAAGGAAGGAATGGATGGATGGCGAAACAGCGGAACACAAGTTTAATTACGAAGCAGTACTAAAAACATCAGTCTCACAAAACGGGCTTTCACGTAACGTGAAAGAACAGAGAGGCCTCCAGAAGAGGAGCGACAGTCGAACCAAATGAGACGCACAGAGGTTTGCGCCAGTCGCGTATTTTTCCCGAGATTCGGCGATACATAAAAGAAGTACTCTTTAAAATGTTTATGTCGCTTGCACGCTACCGCCCGAATTCTGAGCCGCTATTTCCTGGCCCTGCCATACGCAGGACAAAAACTGCTAATAGTGTTCGCCGAACTTTCATTGCTTTTAATTATATCCATCTTTTTGTAGCAACTTCAAAGCTCGAGCTGGTAAGAAAAATCTTCGTTCGCGTTTTCCTCCAAAGGCGTCTTTTTCTTTCCTGTAAAATGAACCGGCAAGGTGGTCTCAGATTTGTGTTGCTTCGTGGAAAATTTATTGTAAAGAGCAGATTTACAATTCAATTATCTATACTAAGTTATTCTCTGTTGCTGCAGCTCTTTTACAAAAGAACAGAGTATGTAATTGATCGTGCTCCATTTATACAGAAGTTCAATTAAATCAACGATTGCTCAAAGGATTCGATTTCGATGCATGAAATTTCAGAATTTATAGTATCGTCGATTAGTACTACTCGTGTGGAAAAGTGTTTTATACCAATTTTAATATACACTATTCTTTATTCGTGAAATTATTCTGTTCTTACTATTATAATTTCAATCATGACTCTGCAATTTCTTCGCATAGATGAACTGCTGTAAGTTCTTTATTAGTTGTGGGAAAAATTTAATTATCATATTGTAATTTTTTGTTATTCCAATCGCAAGTACTAATTATATGATTAAAATATAATATCATATTAAATAAGAGCAGAAGATTTATACAATTTATGAGAAATAATGAGAAGAGAATAATTAGAATGTAAAAGTCATTCCGAATTGCAGAGAATGTTTTTTCCATAAATCTCAATAATACATCTGAGATTTTAGTTGAAATAATCATATACGTATTTATTATGTTTATATCAATGTTTATACCTGCATATCAAAATGTTATCAACTTTACTTTTATACATTTTCAATCTAGCAAAAAATATTGAATTAAATATTCTTTATCTTTTACATTTCATTGTCTCAGATAGTAAATTAATATCAATGTCAAAAGGTAACTTCCGATTGTAATTCTCGTAGTTGGAAGTATAACATCAGAATAAAGCTGTTTCATTTCAAAAATCTTGTTGGGATAAGATTCTTTAAAGAGTTCAGAACTTTGTGCTTTGAAAGACATTAATTACCTAACATTAAAAACATTAATTATAATATAATTATATAGGATAAAAATATAATTGGTTCAACAATAAGTCATATTGAATATTTAAAATAAAAAAAGAAATTTATTATTCTAGAAACATGTTTAAAATTACGTCTTAGATTGTCTCATATAATCAATTTGTAATTTATTTATAAATTTTCAAGAAATAAAGTTTTCTACTCAAACTTATCTCGGGATGAATGTTGCAACTTTCATGAAACTTATTACCCTCAATCACAATATTTTCATTGAGTGATCAAAAATCTAAAATGGAGTAAGGAGCAATAGCGCTTAAACGCGATAATGCGATCCCATGTGTAATCGCTCTTGAAGCAAGTTCATTCGCGAAGACGAACTAATGGTTGAAAGTTGAATGAAACAGCCACTTAACTCACTGTTCCGTCGATTGCTCATTTTCAGTTTATCCCGTGCGGCTTTCGGATTCTCATGTGGCTGGCGTCGAAAGGCTCGGTCTTGTAAGAACCAGCATGAAAGGAATTAGTCTGGTACCAACTCGAACTGAAACTGGCAACCGCCAAACTAAGTTAAAAACTTTTTAGTCAGCTCGAATTCTTGTTTAGCCTTGCCAAGTGGCAAAGAGTGCACTCCTAGACTCAAAATGATTTGCAAGTTTTCGTCGGACATGATTTTTGGGCAACACAAAATTGAGTAGAAAACTCGGGGAAATCTGTTAGCAAGTTCAAACAGTTTGAAATCCTTCTACTCACTCGTTAATGCACGAACAGAAGGCTCACGAAATATTTGCGCTCCGAACGTATCTCTCTTCAATTTGACCCGACTGTGTTAATCAGTTTTATCACGCTTTAGACACGTTTCATTTAGCCTGGCGAGCAAACTTGTGTTATCTCCGTGCGAAGCGCGTGACAGATTGAAGCTTGAAAAAATTGACGACATAAAACGATTCGAAGTAGTTTGCATTGCAAAGCATTAACCAACCTTAAAGAACCATAACGACTACTAAGAGCCTTTTAATGTGAGCGTATTTGAATTTAAAATGCCAAAATGTATCTCGCTGTACACAAATTTATTCCCAAGACTGCGAAAAAGCGACGCCACGTCATTTAGAGTCAAGGTTTCAAATTAATGAATAAACGAACGTGCAGAATGAAATCACATCGCGCAGTTGTTCCCTTCGCCATCCAAAAATCAAACAAAATCGCTTCCTCGTTCTGCGGTCGATTTCCGCTTCTTGAGCGGTTCGGAACCCTCACAACGGCTTTCCACGATTCCTTCATTTCTGGTTGAAATAGCACGGATATAGAAGGAATCCGGTGAATTCGCAGGCTTAACATACTAAAGAAACGGACGTTATCTCGAACGATGAATTCCAGTGTGGTCTATTGTTTCACTTCCTTTCTTAGGCCTGAATCGATGCCGACTTGGAGCTTCCGTTGTGGTGGCCCTGACATCGTTCTACCATTTTATTCTCAGCAAACATCCTCAATAACATATCGTTCTCAGATGATTATTGTAGTTGAGTTATTTTACTTTTAGGCAAGATAATCATGTGTATAGACCTTCCATATATAATATATCTAAAATCTTGTATTTCTATACGAAAGGTTTACTTTCTAAACCAGTTTCATCATTCTGAAAAAATCAAGCAAAACACATAAAGTGATCATATAGTGTATAATTTTACTTTTTATAAATTAGTTTTTTCCAGAAGAATTTTTTATATTCATAATTTTTTCATGTATGAACGTAAGTAAAATGTTTCTCTCATGTTTGTCGCTTCATATTCTTTAGCATGCTCAGAATTGAACCAAGCTTTCCAAATGATTAAAATATATCGATATTACACGATATTACATCATTATATACTGGCTATGTATTCCGTTTCGCCAAGGTATATTAGCTTGTATTTGTTTTTTTGTCTGACTGTTAATGAAAAATTGGATGGATTGAAGTCAATTTCATATGAACTGAAAAGTCCGTAAGGATTTAGTTTAAAATATTATTATTGTTTATACATTATGTATCAATATACATTATGATTCTTTTACCATGAAAATAAGAAAAATGAGTTTAATGATCAAAATTGTAAATTTTTATAAACATAACTGAAACATCACTTATAATGTAAAATAACAAATATTTCATAATATTGAACATATTGAAAATTAGTTTTTTAACCGTCATTGTTATCTTTATGTTTTAATTTTAGAGATATTTTTTATTTATTTTTATTTATTTTTAAAACAATTCCATTTTTTAATAAATTGATGTTATATCAAGTGTACAATTAGATGCGACAAAATAAAATTACATTTCATATTTATATATTCAATTGAAAATTTCGTACATAAATTATAAAAGTGCATTTATTATTATTTATGTCACAACATTTCTATGTAAAATGAAAAACGCTTCTTTAATTTTACTATTATTAGTCCTTAATATTCTGATCCATGAATTTATTTTTAATAGACATAAAAGTCTTTAACTTTTATACTCAAAAAACCAATATTTTCGGAGATATTATCTACTAAATCAAAACTACTAATCAATAATTTTTATTTTGGTTTTTTTATTTTATTCTGGTAAAATTGTACTTTTTCAGAAATTATGTTGACTTAAGATTAGATAGGATAATGGTTCTCTTTCAGCACTGTTAAAAATACCTCGCTGCAAAAATTTTATTTTGTGAGAACCGCATCACCAGTTTCTTGCGAATTAATACGAGGCTGCATTTAAGTACAACGGGAATAAGTAAACTTTGAAAGTAGAGAGGCGTCCGAAGAACTCGCATGTGGAATTCAATAAGATGAATCCAAGCGTACAAACACTTTATATCGTGCATTTGCAAAATCACAAAATCCGACGGTGCTCTTTCAGAAAGCTGTCGTCGTCCGTAACTGCATCCCCTGCCCGGTACTTCCTTTTTCTCGTGAATGTCTTCGTCCTTTCCATACGCGACTCATCATTCTTATTTCTTCAATCTTGTATTATCCTGCAAATGGCTTACCTACTCAACCGTTTTGGCAGTCCAGTCCGTCGAGACCCTTCTATTTCGACCGACTTCTACCCGATTCTTTTTCCAATCCACTTCCCACCACCATCACATTATTATCATGAGCATATGCCAATTTCCATTATTATGTACATTATTCGTCATGTCACATTCAGCGGCACGAATTCGTACGGCTTTTTTGTTCGTGACGAAACGACGAAGCTCTCCCCGCGGAGTATTAATTCAAAGCTACTGAATCGCAAAGTTCATTATCTGCGAAGATTCCCAACAACAAATGTCATATTGCGCAAATAAATTTGTTCTCGCGCAACGGAAACTGCGCCATCCTACGAATCTTGGCGCAAGTTTTGGATTCATTGTCTCGCGCTAAGTTGTTAACGAGCGAAACTTGTCAAGCATTCGCCGCGAATTTATTGCGCAATATATTCGCACTTTAGCCGCCTCAAAACCCAAGGTTTGGACTTGGTTGCAGGCACGCGAAACTTTCGTGGCCGCGTAAAATGTTGCCTGCGCGCAAAAATGCAGGATAAAGTTCGGTTGGCAATTTATCGATCCAAATCCATTTAGCATCATCGCGCCAGATAACTCGGCAACAGCGGGCGCGGATCGGCGGTCTCGGGCTTACGAAACTTGCGTGTTAAATTAATGATCTTGAAAGCCTAAGTGTTGTTAGACACCTCGGAACAGGAGAATGCACTCAGAAGGTGACCGCCAACTCCTAAGTCTCTTAGACCGCGAACCACCTTCGACCCAAGCACGAACCCTCCGTCTCGCCTGCCCTTCGGCTGCCACCTAAATGTTAGTAAACTAAATATCTTATTATCCCTTAAAGCTGTGCCTGATATTTAATGACTGCCTGGGTTCGGCTTTTTGTCCGGGCCAACAACCCTCAGCATGGATGCGAATCGCAGCCGTCGACTGCACCGCCAAACAAGCTTCTCTTTAACGCCAGCCTCTTACCCCCGCCTTCGACGCTCTTCCTTTTTGAGATTCTGTTTACTCGACGTCACATACTTTTACCTTTGTTGTGCTTTTATACTTAATCCCATTCCTTTTTTCGAGCTACTCGAGCCGCCCATTTGATGCATGTAGAAAAGACGCGGCAATTTACTTTGCTAAGTAATGGATTTCACCTACATCCTCCTTGTTTGCCGGCTGCTTCCATTTCATGATTTACCGTGTGAATCGCAAATTTATGGCTCGTATTTTTTGGCCAATTTTGATGCCGCCAGCTCAATGCCGCTCTATGTGACCATCCAGTGTTGAGTTTGCAAAAAGAAAACATCCCTACGACCACGAACAAATGACGATAAGGTAGCCGAGCTAGAAGCTAAGATCCACCGTTTCGTAACCCTGTGAAAATTTCGCGCGCGGAGAAAAATTGTTTTCCGATATTGGATTCGCATTGCGCGTGGTTTGCAGCAGTGAATCTTAAATGATGCGTCAAGAACGGGGACGTGCCTGAGCAGTCGCGACAAAGAAGCTCACAAATGGATGAGATAAAAGAAAGGTCGACCGTCATCCCCCAAAATTTAAGCCCCGCGTTCGTCGAATCTGACGTTTGACTTTATCTCGTATTAAAGCGTCAAGCTGGAGATATTTTTTTTAGCAATAAAATGACGCTACTTGGATTTATCATTGTTTTGTGATCCTTAGAGCCAACTTCGGATTGATTAATACACGGTATCCCTGATGAAAGGTTTACGAAAGAGCGAATTTACGATTGGCAGTGAAAGTGCGGGAAGTGATTTGGGAAAATGAGAAAATATGGCAAGGCCTTTTTTATGACCCGAACCGAGGTTTCCTTAGAATAGTCAGAGAAATGATCCGATATATTAATCGACTTTAAGTAGATTAGTGCTTTTTGTGTCCGCAAGGAATGTTAATAGGCTTTACTTTACGGCAACGAAAATTGGTTGAACCAATAATTAAATCTTACCTTGCAGCTCGATGTGATGTTTGAACGATTATAAGCTTCTTAGGGTATTACGACCTCAATGGATTCAGACTTTTAAAATTTAACTAATCGATCGATAGAAGCTCGGCACGGAAAAAATTTTCCCGGCTGATTGCAACTTCGACCCTAATTTCTCGTAAATTTTTTTTGTAAAGAAGCGCAGCTTTTTACTCAAACGGTATGTCGATGACCGACTTTTGAGCAAATAATGTAATTATCACGGGAAAAAAACATAGACACTGATGAAAGAAGAATTTATTTATGAGAAAACTTTCGATTGACTTTGAGATAATAACTCTGTAGAAGCGTGTATTAACTGTCGATCGAAGAAGAACTTCTTCGCGAATATTAATGAAATGAATATCATATTGATAATTGCATATTCATACCCATTTACATCAATTACTAATCATTTACATTCCATCTAAGCAAGTGTTCAAACTTTATGAAACCTAAACACGTGAAACGAAATGGTCGAAGCTCATGCAAACGGCGAGCGTTTACGGTTTTTTTCTTGCAATAAATTAGCAATTGAGTACAAAAACGTTTGAAGTGCCGAGAGCACAGTCGTGCTCGTAGTTTGTGTAGTTGGCGCGAAAGCCATGCTGAACTTTTCGAGTGATATTTACCCGAGGGATAGGGATGGGGTCAGCTATGAATATTCAGGCCAAAGTGCCGCTAAACTGGGCAATGAATGAGTCCGTTAGTCCGTCGACGCTCCCAAGGGAAGATTCCGGTTCCGCTTGGAGATGTGCGTGTATTTGCAACTCGACGTGAGTTTACATATACACATCAGTGTGCTTGATTGTACAAATAAATGTCGCTGACTTTATCCCAAGCAACATCGTTTAAACAGCCGATAAAGTCAGTTTGAGTTCGAACAATTCGATTCGCTTGATTTCGCGTGCGACCATTTTTCGCTGATGCTGATGTTTAAGTTAAGATCGTGAAACAAGTTAATTTGACCAAGCGGCAAAAAGCCCGGCGTTTATCTCCTCCGAACTTTTGAGCGACTGCCGGGCGTCTTCGTGACATTACCAGCAGAGTAGATAGAAAGGTACTTTGTCGAGTTTCTACTGCATCCTTAAACCAGAGATACTGGGGGATTTCAAGCTCGTAAAGTTCTCCCATATCACTCGGGCTCGAGTTCCTCAGTTGAAGTTCCGACAGCCACAATTTTCGCCCATGCAATTCTTACCGAAATTTCTATAGGACGTTACACTAATATGTGTAACTAGCAATGCACTATTTATCTTGGTCTTCTAATCTAAGCATTAAATGAAAATCATTGTGGAATTTAGCAGCGTGACTTTATCTCGTTGAAAATGAAGATAATATTTAAATAATTCAAATAATTTCTGTCAAAAGTCTGAACTATCATCGTAAAGAAAAGCAGTTATGTAAAATACTGTTACTTTAATATTCTAGTGGTCGAATTAATTTTTGAATATGGAAACTTCAAAATCAAACTTTAATAAATATACCCAATTTCAAATTACATTGACAGATATATATTTTTAGTCCTGAAAGAATTTTTTTCACTTTTGAAGACAACAATTTTGTTAGGCTCAACATTTAGCAGCAACTTATTTCAGGCTTCAAAAAGAACTTGTCGGTTCTCTCCAAGTTGTGTACCGCAGCAATTGTCCTTGCAAACTTGAATAACCAAGGCAAACCGCGCTTACTTTACAAGGGTGAAATAAAAATCGATCTCACTTCTCGGAAAAAAACAGTGATAAGTAAACCCTTGCAGGCTATGAGTAGGGCAAGTTGTGGTTCATGAAAAGCAAGGGGAGGACTCGGCAGTAGACCTCTAACAGCTTTAAAGGGGCCAACTGTTGCGACGTGGCAAAAAGTTGGAAGAGCGTGGAGCCTACGGAATCTCAGTCGATTTTCACGACAGTTAAAAAAGCTTCAGACCATCAGCCAACTCAAATCCCCGAATCCTGTGAAACCAAAGCAATTTCTATAATGCAGTGTGCGGTCCGTTGAAAAATAAAGTGGACCCTATCATTTGACCCTAGCAAAACTGCGAGCTCTTTGGGCTCGACGGAACCGCAAGCTTGCCTTTAGCAAGGCGTTCATTTAGCGATTCCTTTCAACCGGCAGAGATAGAGCTTTTACGTCACCGTGTAAATGGATATTGGCGTTACAGTCACGTCTGCGTATTTCGGTGTACGTGATGTTTACTCGCGCTGTGCACCCTCGTGCAATCATTAAACCCGAGCACAATCGCCCCCGGATAATGGTCAGTGATAGGTGCACGCAGCAGCCCAGTAATTTGATCGCTGTTCGTCTGATATGTAATTATGCTACTTCTCGTGAAAACCAAATTGCCAACTCTTGCTTCCGACCAGTCCAAACCCAACGATTTTTTCACCATCACATTTTTCAAGCCACGCACAACTACTCTAATAGAACTAAAACGCTGCGGAAATGCACATCTTGCAACGCTGCAGCAACATGCAATGAGATTGTGCAGATTTCACTTTAGCGAGAATATGTCTGACGAAAGAAAAGTTGTTACAGTGTTAACGACGATGCAATGTAGAGTTACGTTTTTTCAACGATAGTTTAACAATTCGATAATGCTAGTTTAACGTTAAAGTAAAGTTACTTTTTATTGTCACGACTATACATTTAAGAAGTTCTCGTTTTTCAAAATTAAAATTTATATAAATTAAATAAAATAATCACGATGTTAACATAGAAATAACGTTACTCGACCATGTAGCTGATGTTTGTATAATACTAAAATAACGTGTATGAAACATTCGACTATTGTGAGCAAAACCTTCAAGTGACGTTACGAAAACCAATAAACAATAGTGAAACGATCATTAAATATTACTTTATTTAATTATTCTGAGTAATGTTACATTTAGGTAGCGCAACCAAAGTGTTACATTACTTAATAGTAACGTTGTTAAAATTTTTCTTCAGGAAAAATCATGTTAATATCATAAAAGTTTGTTGTAACGAAGCGCTATTGCAACAATTTTTCAAATCGAAGTATCTCGATATCGTTCAACTATGTCATTCTCTTCAACACGATTATCGTTGGTGAAACAGCAGCTTTGCGGGTGAAAGGTCTGCTGAAATATATGCTGGACCGTGTTGTTGGGCTTACACCTCGTGTCTGGCAATTCGCCAAGCGATGTGAATATTAGCGTCGAGTTCGGTAACGACCTTATGAAACACCAAAGTCGTGTTCGGCCGAAGATATTATCCTGCAAATTGAAAGGCACACACCGCTGCTCTCATAGATCTACCTCAGGCAGATTAATCGAGCGAATTCCTTATCTTTCGACGAAATATCTAAATTGGTGATTCTGTAGCTATTTTTTTAAATAGTTTGTAACAAAAACAACACAA
Source organism: Psix sp. ZL-2020 (assembly GCA_022817045.1). Classification (NCBI taxonomy): domain Eukaryota; kingdom Metazoa; phylum Arthropoda; class Insecta; order Hymenoptera; family Scelionidae; genus Psix; species Psix sp. ZL-2020. The sequence goes on from JABFQD010000029.1 coordinate 14,903, forward strand.
ACTGTGCGTCATTGTGTTGCGTGGAAAAGCGAGTTTCAAACGACTCGGTACGACCAAATGAGTTTGAAGTGAATCACGCTTCTTTTGGAATTGGCCTCAAAGTACTGATTCTCTGCGTCGCTGTCGAGCAATGCTGGTTTCGAGATCTATTATATTGTTTCGTCGAATGAAACGTTCCGAAGCTGCAAGGGAATATGAATCGGCTGAGTCCCCTCGTTACGAAGCACGAGCTACACTCGTCATCCCTTTGACAAGCTTGGAACTGCTACCCTTCCCAACAATGTGCACTCAGGCGTAATTATTTGGTGATTTACTGCTTTGCGCTGAATATAATTTCAAATTAAAATATATTTATGGACTTGTCAGAAACAAGGAGCTCGGAATGTTCTTTCGTTAATCGGCTACTTTAACATTATAGCACTCAAACGCAAAGAGTTGTTGATGACTGTGTATTTCATTTCGATTTTTTCTTCATTTAAGAAATCTGAAAGCGATTTACGCCAAATACCTGTTTTTACCAGAATTATAATAACACATCTGTAACTCCAACTTTCTTTTACATCAAACGTAAATTCAAGCATTCTTGTAACATTTAATTTTAAATTAACACTTTAATGAATGTAACGTAAAAATCAATATTTCACATACAACTGAACATTCATTGAACGAATTGTTGGCATTCATAAAAATCTCCACCAACTTTTCTGCACATAGCTCCAAATTTGTTTTGAAATTCTTTTACAATAAATATCGATTTTCATAAGAAGTTATTTGCGAATTCCATTCAACGTACTTTCATACATTTTAGTTGTTCTGTTACCAACAAATTCCCGTTATTCAATCACCAATGTTAATAGTTGAAAGACAGTTACACGAATTTCATTATTCAGTGTTACAACTTGGACAAACAATGAAGACATAAAGACATTTGCCCAGATTGGAAGCCGTTTAGGTAAAGACAGTTTGTAAAATTTGCTGACAAGTATTGCAAACGTTCAACAGCCCGTCGTTTTCATCGAACCTTCCACGCAGCGTCAATTTCTAGTGTTGCTCATTTGATCAACATTTCGTTGACTTTGTCAACTAATGTTATGGTAGCGGAGAGATGTTGGTAGCATTGTATTGGTTAGGCAAGACAAGCACTAGAGACGGTTCGGCGTGTGCAATGGGATGTAACGTTGCGCGGCAAGTGATCGGGGAAATTTTGGCTTGGATGCGAGCCAACCGACGCTTTACTTCGCTCGACTTCGCCAAGAGCAAAGTACATGCAGCGCGGATATATTGATGTTCTTGAAAAACTTGCCTTGCACCGTCACCGGATATTTGCAGCGCGACACTCTGCCGTCACTGTTTGCCACGGACTATTTTGATAAGGCACGAAAATACATTGCGCATAATTTCCGCGATTGTCTCCTGAGGTAGGGCAAACATTTTTCTGTTGATTTAGCTATCGTCGCCGCAAACAGCAGATAAAATGGGTGACGACACAAAAAATGGCCATCAATTGGCAAGAGTTCTCTCCACCACTAAAATTAATAATCTAGTTTTTGGACGACACTTGGGCTAGCGGTTGCGGTCAACTGTCGATTCCAAGTCTCGGGGGAGTTCGGTCTGCGCCGTGCGATTATGTTATTAGGTCGTACGAAACTCCGTTCAATCTTTGCCAACTTGAGTTCGCCGAAACCTTAATTGGTCTTGCCAAATATTTACGACCCGGCAGTTGGGATAAGGGACTTCGATCGAGTGCGAAACGACCATGTTGTTTGTCTACCGCGAGACAACAACTACGAAATTCGTCGCGAAAAATGGTCGTGCAAAAAAACACACCTCGTCAAGGCAGACCTGAATAATGGTATCATCCTATTATGCCTGTGTATCTGCTTCCACCTTGCTCGCCCTTATATTGATCGACGAATGCGAATGCGTGCACATGTATTTTCTTCCGATAGTCGCTTTGTCTGTAAGAAACGGGAGCTCGCTGAAATCCGACGTGCTCGAATTTCTGTGCGATCGACATGTTCCCATATTACGATGCAAAAACTTTTGGGTACTGACGTGTCAAAGTGACGAGTGTCGTTGCAATTCGAAGGAAAATGATTTGTTTTGATACCCTTGTGTGTAAACTTTTGCGCTAAGGAAACCGTTTTCGTTGTATTTCTTTTTTTATCGTCAGACAATTTTTGCCAAAAGTATTCAAAGTTATTCCATTTTTGTATTCATATTTAAGTAACCTTGTATCGCGTGAGAAATAATTATTTAAATGAAATCAAAATATTAAATGGAATCGTAGTGGATTCAATGTAATGTTCACTTCATAAGTTTGATTTTGATATACCGATAAATAACACCATTAAAGTGTCTTGCGCAGCAGAGCATAAAAGTATAAAACAGCGTTATTAAATTAAGCCACACGTGTATTTCACACTTAAATATATATGGGGAAGTTTCGTTGTTTTGGAAGATTCCAACAGTTCCGAAAGTTTCATCAAACAATTAGCTTAAATAGTAAGGCGGCGGAAAAACAATTGAGAATTTTATATGGATATTTATTGAACGCAATTTTAATACAATTTATTTTATAATTATGAGATACGATAATTTTAAACGATTCAGAAGAAAAACTTTCTCGGATCTACGTGGAAATTGATTTTTTCTCCAGATTCATTACGTAATAAATAATCAATTTAGCTGAACTTTTTAAATGTACAAGAAATACCAATGATATATTAAATTTTAGATATTAAAATAAATAATTTTAACGGTGTTTATTTGAAGTAATATTTTAAATTTACAAACAAATTAAAATATCAGTAATAAAGAACAAAATGAAAGTATAGAAAATGAATTTCGTTTACATGTACGTTCAAAATTACCGAAAAGAGCGATTAAATTATCAGTTGTAGGAACGATGTAGAAATATGTTTGAAATGGAAGCATCCAAATTCGCTGACTCCGGAGGATTTCGTTGTTAAGATCGTAAAACAGAGCAATGTCCGAGTGAAGGCTGGCCGTACTTTGACCATGATCTGTCTCGTACGAACGAGTCGTTTTGTTTGAACAAATTAACAGCCGGCAATAAAAGAGGCTTAAAGTAAGCGGTTAATTGGCGAAGCACGTCGTCCGAGCGGCTGAAAGAAAGAAAAAGTCTGTTTATGTGGCAGAACGTAGCGCACTTTAGCTTGAGCTCTATTAAAACTGGAGCCGGTCACTAACGTCAAGCGCAGGACGATCCCAGGGAACGCTCCCCTTTGTTGGACCAACGCAACTTGCGGGGCGAGCGCAGCGCCCTTTCCGCTGGCGGAGTCGTTTCTTCTGGTTTACGATTTTAATAAATCTCCACGGGGTAATTCGCGACGGGCGGGAGCCAACATTAAACCCGACTCAGGATGCGTCGGCGAGGAAAACTGGCAGAAAATCTGCCGGAATTAATGGCGAAAATTAGGAACCGGATTTCTGTTTACGCTGTAGCATAAACAGCTAGAAAAAGCGTGTAATATACAAACGACGCGATCAAATTACTGCGACATGTTATCCCGCCGAAATTCAATTACCATCAAGGCGATGGGAATTTTATGGCCGTTTAGCGGGGTTTTTTTCCTCGCCCGGGGCCGTAACGAATTGTTATAATCATCGATCCAACGCAACTGGTAATTGGATTTTCGGCTGTGTAAAAACAAGCTGTCGTTTCGACGATTAATAAATACGTCCGCCGAGACATCTGGCTGACCGAACGTTGGGCTTCACTACTTCACACACTCTGCTGTGGATCACTCGACCATTATTCCCAGCACTTTCATCTTAATCGACGTCAATCTCGCGCGTTTTCAAAATTATTCGGTTAATTACGTTCTCAATCGATCGCATTTCATGATGCCATTGTGAAGCTAATCAAACGTCTTTTTTTCTGTTTCAGGTGAGTGTCGCCCGGTTATCCTAGTTGACTTGGATTACTAGTAAGTAGTTGCGGAACCATTATCTCACGTGTTCAATCGACTTGAACGTCCGATCGGGTTATTCTGACGTGATATCAAAACAGAATGAACACAGCGCTCCTTCCATAAATCTGCTTTCAGACGCGTTTTACGATAACTTTTAATCCGCTGTGCTAACGAATACCATTCTACACGTAGGATTCGTAAAAGGCTCGGTTTTTTATGCGCTAACGCTACTTCACGTTTTATTACTTTTATTGTAACTTCTTAAACCAGTTTACAACAAAGTTCAACATTTACTTTTTGCATAAGAAAAAGCAGTCAAATTCTATTGATCATTTTTTTACGTAATTGTATATATACTTTCGTATATTTTTTTTTGTATAATTTTATTTTTGAAAATCGTTATTATGATATGAATTTGATTTTGATTTCAAACAGCAGTTGTTATTTGAGTCAAAAATGTTTGTATTACGTAATAACGATAAATGCGATATCTCGTTAAGAAAGCTGGCATACGACGATTCGTAGTTATCTGGTAGGCAATTTGCTATGTATCGAAAAGCTCTCCCTGGAGCACCGACGAATGAATATCCTACGGAATAGGTAATATCATGATCTCGCGAGGGTACTCGGATACGTAATAAACTTCCCTTTCCGCATCACCACTCACTATCAGTTAGGTTGAATCCACGCTTTCATCCAATGAATTATATATATCTCGGTTTATTTATTCTGATATATTTAATTACTGTGAATCATAGTTACTCACTTTTTATTGTATATCTCGGCACTGAAATAAAAACATATTAATCAATATATTTATGTTGAATTATTTTTATTATTTTTATATTTTAGTTTGAAATTACTTTAATGTCTAACCATTTGTACTTAAATTATAAGTTGAGCGCTTGAATAGAAAGTTTGATTTCTATTCAAAATTTAACACTCAAAATGTAATTTGAATATCATTGCTTGAGTAACTAGCATCAAAACCGAACAAATTTTAAACAATTGGAAGTAAGCTCTTATGATTAAATATGAAAACTTAAATAATTTAAAAGTGTACTGAAATTTCAAAAACATGACTTAGAATTCTATATCAATTTTAACATTTTGTATAAATGAAATAAACAGTTTAAATAATTTTTTCTTTCTGATTTATTAGGGAAATAAAAGATTTCAATACAAATTAATGATCAATTTAGTATACTTAGAAAACATTTAGACATTTAATCAAAAATATGTTTAAGTAAGGAAAAACAACTTATTTAATTCTTAAAATTCAGTTCGATGTTTAATATCATTTAATTGAGAGATACTAACAAAACAAAAAAATGTTAAACTGAAAAATTTATAGTATTTTTGAGAGAATCTACGAGGACTTTTTAACGACAAAATAGCAAGTCCATATGAAACATGTTATATTTTGTCGTATATAACTATGACGCGTATGTATGTTCCATAAACTAGCATACATTTAACAGATGTCCATTTCAAAATGCTGGTCATATATTAGATACGCGTACCTCTATAACGTATTATTATAGACACATAATATCGCAGCATAAAATTTAATTTTTTCTTACGTCTATGTTTGTCTCAATATAGAATTAAATTCAATGCCAACATCTTGCCATAAAAGCCAAACCTTTTAAACGAGAAACTCTTGTAGGTCGGCGATCCTTTTTCTGCAAAAGCTTGGAAATGCTAATTTAGCTGAAAAACGTAGCATAATAATTTGCGTTTAGTTGCTTGGAGGCGTCGCGGCGTATTTCTGGTTGATTAAAGTGCTGGTCGATGTCGGAAAATCGACGAGTTCTCTAAGCAAGGGGCAAAGCATCGCGGGCTGGGTCGCGGTGGAACACTGAGTGCGCAAAATTGGCCCCTGAAATTGCGACAGCAGGTACGAGCCGTAATCGAGAGAGAACGAGCGAGCACCAAGAGAGATCGACAGAGAGAAAGTCTTCATGGTTGAGCGCATTGGACTCGCCAGCAAAGTGACCCTCTGCACACGCCATCGTCCGCTAATCAAAGTGAACGTATGGCCTCTTTGGAGTCGTTACGAATATAAGTATATCAAAGCAGATGCGCGTTTCTCTGACTTGTATCTTTGAAGAGACTCGTCGAGCAGAAATTATGACATCCTTGACGAACCAGTCCTGTTCATAATTACACCCTTTCAAGCTCCGATTATGCCGCTGAATTGACATTCGCACAAACTGCATGACGCGGCTTTGTCAATCGTTAAACATTGTTGTCATATCTGTCTTTGAAACTGAGGTAATCAGCTTACTTGTTAATAAGGCCAATGTTTTTGATATGAATTTTCATCGATAATTATGATAATACCATACAACAAAGAATCTGCAAACTTGCATAAAATCTAATGACCATCGTTAGCGTAAATTTAATATTGAATCTGTTGGTATATCCGTTGTTTGAATTAATTAAACGTAGCTTTGATGTTAGTTCTAATTTTTAATCTAACATAAAAGCAGTTACCACGTCAGATCGTGCGTCAGACTTTATTCAGATATCGGATCTGAAATTATAATTTAACTATTTTCAATAATAGAAGCATTTAATTGATAATAAAGAGGTAAATTATTTTAATAATTATGAGAAAAATTTTTTTTGAGAGACGTATTTTAATTCAAACAAATTCGATTATAATGAATATTCACTATTCAGAATCTTTCTAAATAACTCGATGAAACTCAATCAGATATGATAAGAATTTAAATCATCATAATTAGGTCTCTATCTTTCATAACAAATTTGGGACACTTAGGTTCTATAAAACTCATAATAAGATTTTTATATTTCCCGAGTTGTTACATTTGGAAATTGATTACAGAAGAAAATTTCCAGAGAAAAATAAAGCAGCTGAAAAAATAGGGATATTATTTTGGGCATTCTAAAATTGTCGATACATTTTATGAGTACTTAACAAATTAGTAACACTGAGTAAAAGAAATGATTGTGCCTTAGATAAAGGACAGGCGTACATTGTAAAAAACACTGGCAAAAAATATAGTAAAGAGAATTTGATTTGAGCTGCAAATATTTGCGCTTTGGGACGACGTGTATGGAAATTGATGACAAGTTATATATCAAATGGTTCGAATATCTTTGGCGAAGTGTCAGTGTGACGACGCATGGTGAGACGAGTTTGGTTGGAAATATGCATCAGCGAGCACGACAAACACACACAACTAATAGTGCCAGGAAATACCGTAAAGTCGTCTGTACACAAGCGAATGAGTAACGCACGGATATGGGAAGGAGACCGAATTTCCACCATGAAGGTCGGTGCGCACAAACAGACGAGGCAAACATGGCGATGTTACGCGTGGCGGCCGAAAACAGAAGTGGTTTTTGCGATGAACTTTGATGTCCAGATCATTACTATCGTCTGCGATTCTTTTTTGTGTCGTTTTCCCGCTCGGATGTGATCGTCAAAAGAAACGTGACTGTTTGTGCGGCAAACTTCGCTACTCTGCGTAAAATATTTCGTAAATGTTTCGCGCATTCCATAATAAGCGAACTCGGAGAAGTAAAAATACGGGTAATCGCGCTGTTCAAATGAAATGTTCGGCATTCTTCAGCAAAAGCGCGCTGATGTAATATTCGACGAGATTCGCCGGAAGCCAAAGACTTTTTACGTATCGCTTAGCAAACATGCAAACGTATCGTTCTATGAAAAATATGTATAACTTTTGAACATTGATATTTAATGTTGAATTTAATGCTAAGTGCATATGTATTAATTTTGTTCGGTCTAACTTATGCATTATCGTTGTTATTAACATTGCTGCCGTTATGATTTTCAAACTCCATTTTATCATTATTGGTATTATTGTTTTTCACATGTTTATTCTATGTTCAGAATGGCTTTATAACATTTGTTGTATTTACGATAAAATTTAATTATGTATTATAGATAGATATAAGGAATATGTGTAAAAACAATGTCTTTTTTTGAATAATGTCATCAATAAAATTGGTATAACAAATATTCATTCCATTTAACTTTTGTTCTTAATATTATAAAAAAATTGTATTACACATTTTCACAGGAAGTTAATTTTTATGAACCAATCGGAGAATTCATATACTAACATCGTCATTTAACTTTTGATAAATGTCCAGCATCATTATTTCCCATCGTTAAATTTCATTTCGTTTGCGAAAATCAATGCTAAACGCGACGTTGAATTAGGGAAAGCTCGAGGCCATCATGCCTGATCCTGTAATTTCGTCATTATGCGCACGGGTGTTGGTGAGAGTTCGTGAATACAAAACAGCACGCAGTCGTTGAGTCGCGTAGTATACAAAGCTTTAAGTTTGCTGTGAAAAAAAGTCGAAGAATGTGCGAAACATCTCTAACGGAACTAATGTCAACAGAGATGATTATGTACGATGAGTGACGACGTTTTCAACGAAGTCACTCGTGCGACTCAGCGAACGCTACCATCATCTGTTTATGAAATCGCGTGTCATTGTGTCATCGGTTTTTCTATTGAGATTCCGTCGACCAAACAGCCAATTCCAGTCTTGTGCGATGATAGTACATTTTTATTTCGCTTTTCGGCTCATTGATTTCCTACTTTGTGATGACTAAGGTCTTCAGAAACATTCTGCCAACGCACAATTGGCTGCGACACGTTCAGGATAGAAATAGTGGGCGATATTTTTAGCAGCATTGCCGATTGTTCGAAAATAAAGACAATCAAAGGAGACGTTCACTTTATTCGAACAATTATGTTTGCTATCAAACTGTGACATATTTTATATCTTTAGTTCTTTAGACGATACAAATCACAATACTATAATATAAAAATGAAACGTTGCAGTAATGTTGAAACAGTCTCGAAAACATTACTTAAATGTTTAAATTACGCCCGAGTGAAAGTGTATAAACTGAATAAATACTGGCCTTCCTATGGTTGTGAATTATATAGTGCTTTTTATACACATCAAATCCAGTTTTCATCCAGACTGCAATATTTTGGATAAAGACTGGATATGGGTTGTATAGTGCTCCGTATACAATCCACATCCAGCTCATATCCCAATTTGGAATGGACCCCCAAAAGATAGATTTTTTTTATTCCCATTTCCGCTCGAGCGTTTATAAATGATTGAATAGATGTTTAAAACATTTTTATATGATGTTATATAAACGAAACAATGACGTTAATCTATTTTCTGTTTAAATAAGTGAATTTTTTACTTGTTATGAGAAAGAAGAACTCTGAACATGAAGTAAATGACTTTTTACTTATTTTCAAACTAGCAATCATTTATCGTACTCAGGAAACATTCAGTTTTGAAAATAAGTAAAGTTTAAGTTATTTAAATTTATAGAGTATGATATTGTAATTTATCGGAACTTGAACATTACATTTGAAAAATTGAATAAAGATTTAAAGCGAGAAGATTGTTAAATAGAATTGATCGATCTATTAAAATTGTACATTTTCTTTCAACGAAGCAAATTGGTTGACATTGAACGTATAACGACATTGCGGAACGGTACGACAATTACTGAGACGTCTGGGTGGATTTCATTTCGTTGAGTCTGTCTATCCGGCCGGCGGGCTCTTCCTTTTGGTTTCGTTATCCATTACCTTATTTTGGTGACCATTTATGGAATATATCTATATACTCGCTCTTGGGATCGGATCGTCTGAGTAACAGTGGCGGTGATAGTCGATGCAAATACCCTCTTTCTCCGTTCACCCATGCTTCTTCTTTTGCCGTTCTCTATCGCCCAGAATTCAGTTTGATTTGGGTAGGATGGAGCAGAGCTTTCTGCGGCCTGCAGCCGGCTCTATGAATAATGCAGGCTCAATGTAATTGATCGTCCAATCGGAATGGCCTTTTATTTACCTTCTTTCGCTCGGCCGTTCGTTCTTTTGCCCGCTGGAAAGTTATTTGACATCGCTTACGAGCGCGGAATGTGTTCGGCTCCTCTGTTACGATGACGTGATACATCGGTACCATCGTAATTCTTGCCTCAATGGCACTTTTTCCCAACAACGAAACTCTCGCATATTCGCTAAGACAGCACTTTGTCGAGCGAAGCCTGGCGGACTAAAGCGACGCTATAACAAACGTTAAAGACACATTCGCCAACATCTCATTTACATCGACAGTTACGCTTGCGAAGGCAAATAGCCGTCAATACGATTTGTCTTCGTTTGCGTTATTGAACGCCGTCAGCTCTTATTTGTTTTTCCAAAAGTCGATGAACTCACGTCGCGATGATCATCATATCCAACTGAGAGGCTCAAAATGGCCTATTGAAATATTCATATTCGCGAAGAAAAAATTCTTGAGTGGCACTCACTAAAGTGCACCCGGTGAATATAAATGAGCTCAGTGGAGTCTTCTTTCAGTCGGAACAATGATTTAATCTGATAATGATGGTCCGACGTTTACCGAAGGCAGATGTTTTATAATGAATTCAGATTCATATGTGGATCGCGAAAACCCGTATCTCGTGAATCTTCTTTTGATCAGCAAGACTTCTGCCACTAATCGGATTCCATTCGCTGAACTTTGCCAACAAGCAACAAGACAAAACCAAAACTCGCGAAACAGAAAGAAGAAGACAGCACAGTCACTCGACTCGGAATTGAAAGAAATTGTAATAAGGCCAAGAGGGTGGACTCTGTAAATTTTATAACCGGACATCGAAGTCCGCGGAAGTTACAAAGACTTGGAAACAAGTGAAAGTCTCGAAGAGAGATTTCAGAGACAGTTGCGACGTCGGCGTAATTCAAAATCTCGGAGTAACCGTTTGGAGGAAACTTTCTTCTGGGGACCCGCAGAACTGAGGAAATTGAATCTAATGTACCGAGCGAGCGAAGGATCTCTTTTTATCGAAATTTTAGGTCAACGTCGTTGCAGGAGTCAGCTAGCAGGACTCGACTAGAAGCCAAGATATTCTGAGGCCGGAATGTTAGGAGGGGCGGAAGCGGTGGCAGCCGCTTTCACAGAGATAATGCAGTTATTTCATGCCCAGGAACCGGTAATTGGCTACAGGTTGGATGTATAGCACACGCTCTGCTTTCGGGAGAATCATTATGATGTTGCTCAAGCCACTTTCTCAGTCATGGGATAAATAGATACATCTGACAAGGAATAATCCCTCCTTTCGCAAGCTCAAAAGCCAGAATATCTGATATTATTACTCAAAATATCATTCAAAGAACTGTAGTTTGATGACGTCACTTTTCACAAAAACGCACATCAAGACAAACGTCTGTTTGACTGTGCAAACCATAATGCGCTTCATTAACGGCAAATCGGATGATAGGATGCTTTACGTAGGTTGCACACATCATTCACGTTTGTGTAAACCATCATCTAAGATGAATATAATATTACACCATTTTGTAGTTGCAAAAGTAATTCGACGAGAAAATATGCCATCGAAATAAGAAATCCTACGAATTTGCAACGCCAACTAAAGTTTCAGAAATTAACTATTCCCAGAATATTGATTACATTTTCAAGCTACGTTAATAAACTTAGATTTTAAATTTATTAAGAAATTATTTACTTCTAAATGTTTAAAATTATAATCATACAAATATTTTCATCAAATTTATGCAATAGTGTACCATTCATGCATACATAATATCATATTTATACAATATTATTATATCATTACTAGCCATTCAACTAATATTATCACAATCTTCTTTTTAATAAACGTAATATCATTATTTTCATATTGATTTATAAAGCAACGGAAGATTACATAACTTTAGAATTACAATGAATTCAATATATAGTCTAGAATCGATTGAATTAAGCCACAAAGCAATCTTGTTATCTTGTCGCTTTAAATATTTGGAACCTAAAGAAGCATATTTCGTTGAAGCTTTTAATTATTCAAAAAAATATTCGTATCAATAAAGGTTGTATTGGAAATAGATACGCTCAAAAGATAAAATAATTTGTTTGTAAAACGATGAAAAGCAACACGCTGTGCATGATTTACTTAACTCAATGCTTAATTATTTAAACACTGAGATTTAATTTATCACATACGTCTGTTCGTCATATTATCCATAATTTCTTCGGTCGGTTGTTCCCATATTTATTAAAAAATATTTAACGGTTGATTGTTGAGAAATATTATTTATTCTTATAACTCATACTTTCTCCAGTATTTGATACCCTTGCTTTCATATAGAAAAGCTGTAAAATGCAAATTTACTGTAGAAACAGAAGAAGAACAATTTAACAGTCATAAAATTACGATTGTATTATAAAATACTCTTGTTCTACATTAACATATAGTTTTTACATACATATTTATAATACATAGAATTATTTTAGTTATGGTATTTTATATAATGGGTCTTTTGACATATTAAATATCTCAGTGTTATTGTTACACTGAAATTCACGATATAGTAATTTATGTAACATAATTAAATTTCAGAAATATGACCCAAAAATGAATCGCTCTTTAATCTTTAATAGCTAAATGGAAACAAAATTGTCAACTATAAAACAATTTGTCGAAGTTAAATTTAATGTTTCGCGATAACGCTCAATTTGAATAAAATTCAAACGCAGAAGCTCTGACCTGGCTTTATTCAAAATAGTATTAGAATATAATTACATAACAATGAAACTGGAATTCTCTGATACGTAACGGCAAAAGAGATAGACAAAAACGGCAGATACTCTTCATAAGTATTCAAAAGATTGCACAGAGGCATGTTCGTGAACGAAATGTTTAAAGTGACATCAAGTATAATGGTTACGCTTTTTGGACACGAGTCGCCAGTAAATCTCGGACGGTGTGCAAGCTGATGTCTTTTTTTATGGCGTATTATATTTTCGTGTCACGAGAGACGTTTGCGCGCTATCGGTTCGGAGTTTGGCTGAAACGAATGTAAATAGTGTCAGGAGGGACTCGGCAATTACTCGAACGATTTCACTTTTTGTCGGCTGTCACGGGCCATCTCGGTGTCGAAACGCCGTCCGTTAAACCATCCGTGCGATTTTGCCCTCACACGGTCGCGAACGTAACGTCGTGCACAGTAGCGGAATCCTGCGAACGAATTTCAAAATTAACTCTATTCTTGGGCTTACATGGTTGACTACACCCAGGAAAATTAAATGTAAAAGCATAGAGAAGGAACGTGAGGAGACAGGCTGATTTTGAGATGAAGTACTCTCGAACTGAGATATCATGAGAACTTGAAGCACGCAGTTGTACAACTGTACATCTACCTTGAAACTACCCCTAGATATACGTGCGCGTACGTAATTTAATTAGAGCAACTCAGGTCTAGAGAGACGTGACTCTGTCTCCTTCGGCTTCCTCGGTTGAAGCTGGCTCTTTACAAAAGTCAAGAGACGGACGCGAGAAGGAGAACGATGAAACGAAAACAGAGGCTAAAAATGGAATTGAACATAAAAGACAAGAAATGCCATGCTGCCTCCCAAATCTTGTTACTCGCTGTATGTCGTCTTTTGACTTGTTCATTCTCGAAGCCAACACTCTGCATAAAGCAAACACATAAGCATACACGTCCGTGTTTTCCTATCCTCTTTCACTCATTAGAATCCACACGAGGTTTCGTTATCCACAATTGTGCTTTTTTTGCTTCTGCTTCGTCGAATCGGTAATCCAAGCCTATCTTGGTAATGGGCTCGAACTTCCCACGTACTGTACTTTGATATAAATATTGTATTATCTTCGCACGTTCTCCCAAGAATAATGGTACTTTCCTCTCGGCCCGTTAGATAAAAAAGACCGATACAAACAGTTGCTTGAACAGTAAACGGGTTCTAAAAACCATGACACGAATTTTTTATCTTGTCATTAATTCTGAAGACTCTAATTTAATTGAATGTATTCATTGTTTTCGACTAAAGATCAAAGAGCTTTTCTTACAATTTGTTTTCTGCCAGGATATAGCCACAATGATAAACCCAATATTATTTGCAATAATGTTACTTACTACATTGCAACCATTTTAAAAACACAGACAGTATTTCTCTCCTAGTTTTATGCTTCGTTTTAGCTGGCGAAACCTACAAGCCTTTCGATACTAACGCAATATCAATAAGTGACATTGTTTATTCGTCTAGAGAAAAGCGAAGAAATCGAGGAGAAGAAAAAGGAGGGGTAGTATGTCGTAAGCATAGATTGACTAGTGGAAACTTTTCGGAGATATGATTCACGTAGAACAAAGCGAGCAATGTTATGAATTTCTTTAGCAGTGACAAAGAACAAAGAGATTACGATGAAACGAGTGACTGGCTTTCGTCTGTGGATCATCGATTTTTTAGTGATTAAGACAAGCTTTTTACGTCTCTTCAATCGAGCGTTTTTAATAATATATCCAACAGAGGGAAAAACGACCAGACAATTAACTGCCGGAGAAGTTATACACTTTGTATATGCAGAAAGCGACTAAGTAAAAGCGACACTGATATTAAAATATGCAAAAGAAGTTCACGCATTGTTCGTCCGCTTTTAATTATCTTTCCGGTGTCAACGGTGCGCGAAATGAAGATAGATATGATATTCAGATTCGCAATTTCAAGTCTAATCATCGACTGACGATTGTTAAGCTGTTACGAATATAAGCAATCGATGCAGATACCTTATTGACTTGTGTCCTTAACAACATCTCGCTCATGGCTGGTAACGCACAATCAAGATGCAAAAGTAACAGCGAACTGTCGCAAAAAGAAATCGGGAAATGTTATTGCTGGCTCTTGTTATTAGAAGCTTGACTTCAACTCAGAAGGGAGATGCTGCCAATTACAGAAAAAAAAGCCACCACGTACAGAAAACCAGAGCAGAGCGACGGAGAAAGAATTAGGCTCTGTGTCTCCTTGTGTTACGACTCGTCGTAAGGCGAGTTTTACTACTTTATACTACGTGTTCGTTGACTTTATTTCTAATTCGAACTCACAGAATATTTTAATGCGACGAAGCTGCGTGTCTTCAATTGTAGAGATTAATGTTTTTATTGCAATTATTTGATATCGTGATAATAATGTTCTTTCACGTCTCTTTGTGACGTGATAGATTTCAAGTTTTTAACTGACTGATAACTAAAGAAACTGTTGTTGAAACACGATAGTTTTTTTGCAGAAATATCGAAAGCAACAAAAATGAAAATAGGTAAGATTCGATTATATAAATCTACTGTTTTCATAAAACATTCCTCTAAATATATGACATAATTTACTAATTAATCAATAATATCTTTTTTAATATTTCTATTATACATTATGCTGTATTAAAAAGATCTATCCTAAGGCAAGATTATGATTGGTGTAATCCATAAATAATCTATAAATGAATTAGTATTAACTTTTAAAATACATTTAAATAACATTTATTTTCATTTCACGTTTTATTCGGATTAATATTTAATCAGTTGTTTATCATTTTATTATTCCTCTTTCATGTTTAAAAACAAACTTTCGGAAACGAGATATTGAATCTGAAATTATACTTAAAAAATAAAAAAGTCTTAACCTGACTTTTTACCCTTATCAATCGCTACGAACAATACATTCGATTTCCATCTTTTCCAATTCCGCAATTTTTCAAATACTGTGTAAATATGCAATGAATTCATAACACGATTGTGTATGTGCAAAACTAAACAATCATTAAATCGGCAATTCCGTTGATCGAAATATCTCCGTTGAGTTTGGCATTATCAGAATAGTTACGTCAAGCAAAATCTGTGAAGGCTCGTTACATATGTAACACATTCGATGTATAGCATATATAATAGAAGCAGTGATCACTGCTATTATGGAAATACTGCACGACTGAATCACAGTATTGTCTTTATGCCAACAAATGAAACGATACAATTGAAAATACTATGCAATTCGACATTGTAACTTGGTATTACGTATAACAGCTTGATCACGCTAGATATTTATAAAAAGAATACAGTTTCAAGAAACTTTAATCGCTGGATTTCCTTGCGCTCAAGGGTGATTTTAATGCAAACAATGAAACGGATTAAAGCCACGACGTGTTAATGGCAGCGAAATAAAAAGTCTAAAAAGGCATTCTTACGAGACCCACTCGGAGGTTTTAATAGGTTCATAAATTTCAGCGGTCATCTTCCAGTCCGAAGCCTCGGAACAGTGTCCTTCAGAGAAATAAAAAAAATTGCCTCAAGTATACTTGGATCAATCAAATTATACTGATAGAAAGCTATGATAACTGTACAATCAACATTGTTCCATTTCATAATGATAAATTTTAAACAAATGTATCGCCTAACCGAAGAGTTTGAATTCAAGTGAACACATAAGTTTTAATAAACCAAAATGTTATTTAATTTTGGAAAATCAGATCATGAATGACTGTAATCACGAAAAATATATATCGGAAATTTAAAAATAACAATGCAAAATTGACTGATCACTGGCAACAGGTGGGAAATATCGTAGTAACTAATGTTATTGGACGGAACCGGCGTGTCAGTTAAAATTAGCGTACCAAGATCCTCTATCGGTCGCAACCTCAAACTCTCGTTGTGCAAGCCGATATTGTAATTGGTAATGCCGTACCGAATAGTCCAAGATTGATGAGGCGGAAGACAAGTTGGAGCTAGTGCAAGTGTTGGGGAAACTTCGTAACTTTGAAAAGAGTCTAGGGGAAGAACTTAGTGAAATAAATAACGCGATTGAGCGAACATGCAGTGTCTATGGCGATTTTGTCAAACGCTCATGGATATGCTTCTGCGTGAAATCGTTTATTATTTCAAGGTACTGATATAAACAAACTGCAAGCCTGAAGTCGGAAGTGATTTGGAGAAGAGCCAAGGTATCTTCCCAGCAACATCTTCCGCAATGAATCGGAAAACTATGACAGCAAGGAAATAAAGATGTGAAGAAAATAAAGCGTGGAACAAGTTAGAAAAACAAAAATGGCTTTGAGTTGTCTTTGGTTTGTTTGCGCGAACGGAAGAGCAGCTTACGAGACATGCAAAACGAGATACAACCTGCGCAAACAAATCAGAGAAAGCCTCTATTTCGTTAAATGGAAGGTCTTGAGATGGTCCAAAAGTGTTGATCTTTTTTGCACTTCTGATACCAATGACAAAATATTTTATATCTTGGAAAATCGGTAAGTAGGGTAGGTAAGTTCTGGACTCATTATTAATATGTATAGAACTTATATTAACTGGTGTTTTATTAGAAGCTAGTTTTAACTTGTGATAAAAAACCTATCAGCTGATCTAATACTTATGCTAGTTGAAGAACTCTATTGACATTAGGATTGATTATCTAAAAACAAAATTCAGCCCCAATGTCGACTGTGCAAGCCAAATTGCTCAATTTGCGTGTGTTTACTCAACGAAACGAGCGACACGAGATAATGCAGACTCGTATGTAATATGAATACAGAGCTTCTTTTCGTACACAGCTGGGTGTTTGAGCACGAGTACGAGCGGCCTCCCACAGATAGGACGGGGTTCCCCAAGGATGTTAAATATTTGAAAGACAGTTTCTGATGTGTATTTGCGAGTTCCAAATGCTACCCAGCATATATTGGATTCAACATTTTTAGTTTTTCCTATTCTCACCGAATCCTGTCAGTAAGATTGTTCCTGCCGAAGAAACCCCATGGGTTGAAAACTAGTTATCAAGCCAGAGACCTGGATATTAAGTTTAATTGCTGAAATCACGAAGCCGGTCGAGAGCCGATTTTGCAAATTGGCACTGAGCAAATCGCCAGGTCATGTATTTCTAGGATTTCAAGTCATTTATTATTATGTAAGGTGAGTTCTCAAGTTCTAGAGGAAAAAACAGATGTTCCGATTGATCCTGGACGCATCGCTACTTTTTTATCAACGTAATAACACCTGCGTTAGAGCTTTTTCCCTACGAGGGGAACGAGATTCGAGGGCGTAGAGAAAAAAAAACTGTGCGATTTGATGAAACGAGCGATACCGCGAAGGAACGGGAGCTCGCGTCTTGAGTACGCAATCATCTCGACTGTTCGTAGCGCTCAATCAAAACTCCCGCCTCAAAGGAAAGACGATACCAGTAACCTGAAACCATATGCTGCTTAATGAAGTGGTTTCATATTTCTTCTTTATTTCTACTTTTGTGACCGAACGAACAGAAGCAGCTGGCGTTCTTTAACAAGACGCGAGGAATGATTGAAAATTTCAATTGGTGGATCTAATCAATTTAGCGCGTCCTCCTATTCATGCAAGTAATTATACTATAAATAAACAAATTCATCAAGTTGAAAAAAAAATTAAATTTACAGTCGCGACGAAATGATCAGAGTCATCACTTGTGACTTTGTGTAATATTTTAACAGAATGTATAATTTATTTAAAGTATTCTACAGATTAACGTTATTCGAGTTAAAGTAATTAGAGCTATGTTGAATATTCTACAAATAATCCCGAGAACTGAAGTTTTACTCACTCAAATTTCGGTTTGCGAGCAGTAGATTGAGTTCAAATCTTCCACGTAACTGTCCGATTGAGATCGTTTTACGAAATATCTAGCATAAATCTTTTATAGAGAATTTCCGGTGCAGTTGAGTGGATAAAAGCAATTTGATTCTGTGCTCCCTTTGTCGTGAATTAATCATTTAAAATATTTCGAATACCGAAATCAATCTAGTAACTGAAGCATCTCACTTGAAAAAGTTGGAAACGCAATCAAGCTTTGAGCCGAATTCCAGCATTCGACAAATGTCAATCATACCAAAGTTTTTTAGACATGAGCATATTTGTTCCGAATCGAAATTGACTCTGGTTAATTTTCAATTGTTTTTTAAGCATTTTTATTGGTCATTACCAGGTTCAAATATAGGCCTGTAAATGTTCACAAACTGATTTGTTAATTACCATCAATTTCTGCACAACAATTAATTCTCTAAAATGCCAACTGTATTTTGGCAATACATCATCAATATATTAACTATTTATTTATTAAAAAACTATATAATTATATGTTATCCAAATATTGTTCAAATATTGCTTGAATATTATTTGTATTCCGAAATCGTATCTCATAAAACAAAGCCTATAACAATTATATCTTCATCTACTAAACATATATTATTGAAATACGATGCATACATAAAGAAATTCATCATGTATATATGATTTGGATATATTATTATTATTATTATTATTATTATTATTATTATTATTATTATTATTATTATTGTTGTTGTTATTGTTATTATGATTATTATTATTATTCAAGTAATGTTGATTCCTTGAAAATTAAAAAAAATGTAACTATAAAATAATAAACAAAATATTTTAACTCTAGAATAATCTGTTAACATGTGATTCATCTGTTATAAAGCATGTGTCAATACACTGTCTATAAATTTGCACAGTCCATTATCGGAAACATAAGTAGGTTGGTTTTATATTTACAATAATATCAACAACTTAAGATTAGACAAGTGTCAAATCAATATCGTCGCTTCGGTAATGCAATAAACGTGCCATCCTGAAGGAACGCACAAGAACATAATCAATGAGCGCTTGAATATTTTAATTTGACTCGGCAGATTGGAGCCAGTGGCATAATATATCGCGGTATGAAAAGGGTCTACTTTGAGATCGTATGCAATGTGCGGTCATAACGAAGCTGTCGACGTGATGGATGAGAAGGGTGGTTCAGACCCTGAAACAGCATTAGAAGCGAGGTGAGTGCAAGATGAAGAGAGGTAGATAATGACGCAAGCGAGATAGGGAAAAAGAGAAGGAGAACGGTTGACCGACGTCCAGCGTGATACAAGGGAGGCCATTGGATGCCGTTGCTATCGGTCTACTCGTGCTGCCTGTCATCAACACGCTTCACCAACGCAAATACACGCGGTCCTCTGCCGCACGCATCATACGACTCGTATCCAATATATATACATAACACGTATTCGCGAGTATGCTCACGTATATCACTACATATCACTGCACTTGTGTTTGCACACATAAAACATATATCGGATACATTTATGACACAAAACAGCGTAAATAACCTTTCTATCGACTATTCACATTTCATGCATTTGATAGTTTCCATGCTGATTTTCCGCGCAACTTTTTGCATTCTGATTTTTTGTGGATCTAACTGAATTGAGCACAAATTTTTAATCGTAGTTCACGTGATTTATGTTATGTGATTTTATACTGCTTTCTACAGCGAAAGAAAATTTATGAGTATTCACCGCGATCAAAATATCATGCCAATAGCAAAAGAGGGCTTGAATACGATAGACTAATGAAGAAATTTCATGTCATTAGATAACGCTGAAAGTTATTATGGTGGTATATAATTTGATTCAGAAAATATAAATGCATTTCAATGCATTGAAATTTGTAACATATTCAACATGAAGTAAATCAATTTCGCAATATGAAACCGTACTTTGAATGTTATAAAATTACATTCTGTACAATTTCAACTATGGTAACGTGTTAATCTGTTTATTACATGGATCAGATTATCCAAAATTGATTGGTGCAAATTACGTCTGGCATCTCGTAGAATGCTTACAATTTTCTGCAGCCAACACAGAACTAAACTACGAAATTGATTAATTGAAACATCATAACCATTCAGAGAGTGCCATTCGTATTGAATGGCACATAAATATATGTGTTGAGAATTATACACCGATTGAGAAATTAATTTATTTTTCATTCGATATATTGCGACATATTCGTCTGAATTGAAGCTTTTCATCCACTAATTTGACAGACGCTAGTTTGAAATGGAAATCGTGCAATAGAGTTAAACTTAAAGTTTCATAATTATTAAGCAAATTCCATAAAACATCAGTTTAACTATTTTTGAGAAAATAAAGCCTTTTATATTGATCAGTTTGATTATGAATGGTCACGGAAGATTGACACCAGTTTAATTACGGGTTAATGAATATTCTCAGGTGAAAATTAATACATGCGTCATTATAGTTAACATATATGTCAGACATTCATTTCATTCCATATTAAAAATAATAATTTGTTAGGCTATAAATACTTAAAATGAAAAATATATATTTATAAATATTATTTTTCTGTTTAATTGAATTGAAAAAAGATTTTGAAACTGATTGGTTGAGCTTGAGATAAAAACACACACATTAGCACATATTTATGTATTAAAGTGTGTACTTTTGTTAATAAGACCCATGCTATGTAGAACAAAGAATGTCAAACATACAAAGTTTTAATAAAAACGTAGCAAACCGATACGGGGCTCAATTGTATTTTTCCTACGATAATATTTGTCGTTTCTTTCATATAAATAAGAATTACTGTAAATTGATTCCATCGTACAAAATAGTTGTAAAAATATTAGAAGTTGTGTTTTTTACATGAAGTTGTGACATCTAAACTTCAAATGTCTTCGGATTCGAGACAAGCTTATTGAAGAAATGAAAACTATCCGTACACAGCTAATAAATAATATCTCAATTTAAAAACCGCCTGATTTCAGTGAATTATTATTGGTTTCAAGAGAATATATTTTTTATTGGTTGTATTTATATTATATATATAGTCCTTTAGCCTCTCTACGTAATTTTCGTTCATATGAAAAAACGTACTGTTTGAACGATATGAAGTTGGAAAATTACGAACTACAACTACACAGAAAAATATGAAAAAGCTGCCATAGAATACATAAAAAAATTATTCATACTTCAGAAATATATATTCATATTTAATTCAAAGTACTTTAACAATTCAATTATGTATCAATACCTTACAATATCAAACATTCGCATAATTGCTCATCAGCGGAACTTTGATAAAAACTATTTATTTATTCAAAAAACACTTTTATTCAATGACATCAACTCCAAATTTTATCAAATTGAGTCTAAAATAAAAAAATGTTACTAATAACATTATTTTTCTATAATGTGATTACTAATTACATTATAGAAAAATAGCGAAGAATTCAATAGTTTAATAATTGCAACAGTTTAATTCAAAAATAGTATAATATAATAAAGTACATTTAATAAAAATTGCAAAATATTTATGCGATACGCACGCAGTATTAAAGAGGAGATGTTTCCATTAAAATACATTTAAATCTTAGGAAAGAAATGGATCTGATTTTCACTTTTTGTACATCTTTTGTATAATTTGTAATAATATCGGATTCAATATGATGCTCAAATTATTTTGTTTTTATATGTAATATTTTTTAATCAAGAATAAAAAAAAATCGGAAGTTTTAGATCATTTCAGAAGTTAAGTTTAAAGGAGGGCCAGTCAAGATCACGATTGAGCTGCATGCCAATGTCACGGCGAATTTATTACAACCTATTCGAAGAGGAAATGTCGTGAATGAGGAGACGAACTACCGACAGTGGAGTGACACAAGAAATAGCAGACGAAGGTGAAAGAAAACTCGAAACTCGCCGGTTTTTGGTATTCGTGTGGCGCGCGACGCTTACTTTTTCCGGCTCCTGCTCGTCTCTAGCGGATGACATGAAGAATCGTCTCACTCGTCATGCCGTCGCGAGGAAACTAGCACGTCGTAACGTTACCATTTAACTTGTGTTGTATTCTGTTACAATGTAAAATGTCAGAAAAGAGCACCACAAACTTTTTTTCAATGTCATTATACAATATTATTGAGAAAAAGAC
Organism: Psix sp. ZL-2020; assembly: GCA_022817045.1. Taxonomy (NCBI): domain Eukaryota; kingdom Metazoa; phylum Arthropoda; class Insecta; order Hymenoptera; family Scelionidae; genus Psix; species Psix sp. ZL-2020. The sequence goes on from JABFQD010000029.1 coordinate 37,506, forward strand.
CAAAAATTACAAAAACAGCAAAATGAACTTATCACAACGTCATGAAAAGTAAGAAGAAATGTGTATCAAGTTTCCATTCCAACATATTCTGCGATATAAAACCCTGAATGATATCATTAAAGATAATTGCACTAATTAACATCGGAAGGAATATTTTGATCCCCCAGGGAGTCCAATATCATTTGGCGAGAAGTCATCGTAACGGCTGAGCTCTGTCGAAACGCAACAAAACATTTTCCACGGCAAAACCACGCTCATAACAATTGTTTTTTATCTAAGTCGTATGCATGATTTTTGCTGGGCTCATTTCCCTATCTAATGAGCTTGGCTTGTGAGTCAAAAGTGTTTTGATATTGCGACAGAGGAAGATAGTTGCAAAAATCGATGTCAAAAAATTGGCGCGTGCGATATATGAAAATAGCAAAACTGTTGAAGAAAAAGTAGACAAACGATTCAGTGGCGACAGTACCCAAGCGGCGCTTGGCATATGCTAATGAGCAAATTGTAATATCAAATGACGTATTCCATATTCCGTCAGTTGATCGCTGGTGATTATCTATACTTTATTTTTCGTACAATTCGGCTAAAAGCAATTTGCAGGGTACAGATTACGCGGTTTTTGTTCAACGAGCAACCGGTGAATTAAAAGCCGTTGTGAACAATTTAACGTAATATAGGACGCGTCACGTTCTCTGTGCGGAATTCGTAGCCTTATGTATGCATAAGTTGCGGGGATTACGGTCGCTTTCTTTTACGCCGGGCGGTCGGTGAAAGCATTTTATGATCGGGGCGCCTGAGACGCACTTCTTTATCATCTTAACACAAGACGGTGTGCGATGCATGTTTTACGTCGCGTCATAAAAGTAACGCCGAGCCTGGGGAACGCGATTTTGCCGTTACAACCTTAACCAATCGCCTGTAATATGCGATAAAATACGCCTCTCTGATGCGAACAACCGTTCCGATACGCCTAGCTGATGGCTTCACCTGAAGAAACTTTTTCATTCAGCTGGCGTTTATTTTTGCCCTTGCGTCATTTTATTTTCTCTCGACCTGCCTTTTCATTTCAAATGACATTCGCGATCGTGTTCACGCCTGAAAACACGCAGACAACTCCTCAGATTATATTACTTCTTCTGCCATAAGGCGGAACATTCTAATAACACTAATGAGCTTTTTATATCCGAAAGTAGCTATATGGATGGTAGAAGGGTTCTGGATCAACTTTTAGGTAGTCGTTCCTATTCCATGCAGCATATTCTATCCTGAATATTCAATGTTATTGAGTAAGAAAATCTAGGGCTAATGTCCTTAGTACGTGGTCATTCAAAATTTACCTTCACAACTTCCAAACTCAGAGCTATTGGTTGGGTTTAGGGATCATCCTGCTAGTCTAAATATCTAATCAAACGCGTATAAATTCACTGCCGTGCTTTGCTGATACAGACGCAAATAGGTCCCAAAGGTCAACAGCTCACCAGCTTTAATGAACCCGTATTATCTCGTAATTTTGTAGCTCTCCAAACAATGTCTGCACAAAATTAGCAGTTCGAAAATTATGTTTTCCTTTCACGTCATTTGTCACGTATTCTGTAATTTGTCAACAATAGATTGACATCATGATTATTTTCTTTGACGCTCTTAACGAAACGTAAGAAGCTTCTGACACAATTGATTGGCTCAACAGAAAGCCGGGATCTCACTTACGCTGAAATTCTGTTCCCGAAATAAAGAGCCATCATTCGTCAGCAATCAATAGAACTATTGGAACAGGCGAGGTAGCATGAAGCCAGCTTTATATAAGCTCACAGTGATTCGTCGTAGCTGAACCGCATCAGTTCTAGCCAATAATTTGGAGTCCCTTTTGAACTGAGTCGTCAAACGTGATCGAACTTTAGAGGCTAATTAGTTTTGTACTTTTTTCATTCGTCGCGTGGATTCAATCATCGGACGCAAATTGCAATGTGATTACAAAGCACAAGTCTGCTGCAAAGGAAATCGTCTCGAGTGTTCCGAGATAACTTCATGTTATACCATGTTTACAATGGCTGAGCCACAATTCACTATATCCTCGTGCAAACCGGATAGGCCTCACATCGTGGCCCGATTGGTTGCAATCTCACGAAAGTAATTAAACGTTCTCGCCGAGCCGGAGCCTAATTAATGTGTACCATCCTATCACCAAGAGCCCATCCGATGTGACGCCCTGCGAATAGCGCGATACCGCCACACGATAGCGTTCGCACTTGTATATGTCACTCATACGAGATTCGCCAGACAATGCGTCCGGATCAAACTTGCTTTGATTGACCAGCGAATGCACCACGCTGAATCTAACGCCCGCCTTCCACAAATTGAATGATAATTTTGATGGCAAGGAACGCTGTCACTGACTGCGCTTGTATCCAGATGCGTATTTGTGTCACGTCGGTGTAAGCAAATATGCCAAATGCCATGAACGTTGCGTGTGGTTATTTCCCCGCAAAAAATTCTATACTGACCATGACTAAATTAAGTTAAACATCAATTGGTTAAAGTAATTATTATTAAAAAGTTATTGTTGTAGTAAATTTCGAATTTACTTTCCAAAAATGAAAGTATATTTTATTATATCGTGATTAACAATATAAGAATAAAATACATTTTCAACTTTTTATGTTTTAGTATTTAACGCTTGTTGAAATGTAAATATTTTTTTCAAGATTTTTTTTAATGAAATATGAATAAAAAATTCTTGAAAAAAAAATAATTTAAAAAATTATTTTAAATGATTTTGAAGTAAACCGATATCAATAAAAACAATTTTTCGTATCTATACCCAATGTCAATTTAATAATAACGTTATTGTACAAGGGTAGGAAGAACTTTTCCAGCCTAAAAGTTTATATTTAGTCACTAGAGAATATATTGCTGTATAACATTTTTATAGACATTATTTATACTGGAATGTAAAACCATTTATCTAAAAATAATTTTTGAAATTGACAGTACGAGCAAAGTATGATCTGTCATTATACTCATTAGGTTCCGCATCTAGCTTTTCATATTACGTACGATAATTTATGTAAAGAGTGCGCTATAAAGACTGCTTTTTCAATTCATTTATCTAAAAGTGAGTAACATTATTATAAAGATTGATATAAAATATTGCTTTATCTGTCCAAAGTTTATCTTACGTCCTTTTTCATCATTACTTTACATCCCGAGAAAAGAAAAGTAGGCTTAACATTTAAAGGTATGCAAAACGTCACCTACCTCTTGGTAAACATATTAATAAATAGGTTTTTCTAGTAAAAATATTACAAGAAATTACACACATTAGTCAAAATTGAAAGTGAAACACTTGAAACAGATATAAAATTTGATTCATTCGGATTTTCGTTTTTACCTCACGGGTCATAAGTTATATTTTAAAACGAAAACATGAATATATATAATAGAAATAAAGAAATAATGTACTTATGTATAGAGCTTTTATTCTGATGAATTAATAAAATTATATGTATATTTATATTTTATTACATGTTGTAAAAGTAACCATTTGAATAATGTTTAAGATAGTATTTTGTTTTTGTCAATGTCTCGTGAATTAGAAGTTCACATGACAGTTGACTTTCAAAAACTTAACAAATAGTATATCTATACGACAGTTAATAAACATAATTTTATTTTTTTTGTAAACAAGCTATACTTTTCGTTTCGAAGTGTATATAACATACATACATAAAGATATATATAAAATTATTATATACAAAATATTCTCAGAAATATACATTTAATTAGTAGATACTCTTGATTTTTGCTAAGATTATTTTATTTGTGTTCCTAAATATCTTTTTATTCATGACTTACAACTTTTTTTGGACTGATACTTTCAATTCCGACACTTTTCCGCGTGTCGTCCGTAAAAAGTTAGCTGAAATCATTTCAATCTTACAAGGTTAATAAATATCACATCGACTAGTAACAATTGCCATTTTTTAGAAACATTTATCTTAATTCCTATTAATCTTTCTTAATGTAAGCTATAGAAGAGCTCACTCTAATGCATTCATTATTTTATTTTAAATACAACTATCATTTTAATATAATAATATTATTATATACAACATACAAATTAACACGTATTTTTTATACATTTTTTGTTTTTCAGTAAACCATAAAAGTTAGGTGTTAGTAAAAACTCTTAATCAAAATTTTAACTTAATAATTCTTTATTCAAATACCTAAATTTTTGACTTACAACTGTCAGGTTTTCGAATTACAACCAAATTATGCAGTCAATAAGGATGACACGGTAAAATTCTTTCCTACATAAGAAGTTTGACAAAAGTTGTGCAAGAAAACCCCAAAGTATACATAGTAAACATTTTAATGCATTAAATAATTTGAGTCAACATTTTTGCCCAACAGTGATAGTAAAAGAGGAACTTGAAGAGGGACAAAGAATTTGAATTTCAGATATTGACAATTATTGGCAAATCAGCAGCAGGGTCTCAATGTTGGTCGACGTAAGTGAATTAGTTGTTTACTATTGAGTACTTTCATCCTAAACAAAAAGGAGAACCTAATCCATTAACAAAGCAGTCGGTCCGGCATTCATTTCCCACGAATATTGCCATCGCAATAGCCTTATTCATGCAAGTATCAAATTCATGCATGCTTGAAACAGAATACGTAATAGTTTCATTGTTCTAATGAATTCTTCGACAGATGTGCAAATTGAGACAAAAGGATTCCTCTAAAAACCTCGAATTCAGGTTTCAGAAGATGTTTACAATGTTCTTATAGACAACTTTGAAATTGCGTTTGGTCTTAAATCGCAAACACAATGATTTGTGTCCGCTTTGATAAGAGACGTTCATCATTAGGGTAATTAATGAAGAAGTCAACGGAGCGAGCTACTGAAACATGAGTGGTTTGAAGAAGGGTGCGGAACATCGTCGGGTGAGAATGCTCCTGCCTAGATTTACGCCCGACTCGATATTAATTATGATATTTAATACTCAGAGTGGCGGCGTGTTTTGTTGGCCGTGGCGATCTGGGAACAAGTACAGATGTAATTTGCCAAAACATCTATGTATAGCGACGATTGCGATCTCGAAGAAACTTGAGGAAAATCGAGGATTACTCAGTTGCCGGAATCGCGATCTGAATTGAAGTAAGATAGCGTGGAAAGAATTCGTATGATCAAAGAAGGCAACGAAAGGCCGGTGATTAAATTTTACTATTCAAGACAGACAGTACCCTGCGAAATACATGAAAGCAGGAATGGCGGCTCTAAATGCTTTTTATTTGCACGTAAAGAACGCAAACGCCCTACACCTTAAAGGAAGAAAAGGGGTTGTTAACAGCTAACATTAGGATTTAGTTGATCTTCGAGTTATCCCCATTTGCCGGAGTAAAGCACCGGAACGCGACAGCGAATGGGTCGAAGATCGGAATAATAACGGACTCGGTGATACGCGATTCGGTCGATTAAAACGACAGGTATTCTGCGTTATAGCCCCCGCGTTTGCTATGATCATGATATCGCGTGAAAGCACTGCCTAGGAAAATAATCATCTCCTAACGGGCAATTGGACCGAATCTTTGAGCAGTTACGTAGGGAAATCTTCGTTTCCGCTTATTGCTGCGATGAAAGCAAGAATCTCTTTCGAATCGCTTACTTTGAATGCTATTTATGGGAACCTTTAAAAATAAAATACTCTAGGTATAGAGCCTGATCTAGTTATTGTATCAATTTAATGACTCTGCAAACTGTATGCAAAGTTACTTTCTATGAATGATCTTAGTTTCAATTCGTTTCAACTTTTGACTATTGCAAGGGGAATTGGGGAGACAGACTTTGTTTCAGAACATATAATGCCATTATTTTATTGCAAATTTTTAATGATAAAAAATATATGATTCTTATAACTGAATTAGATAAATATTTTAGTTTGTGATTCGATTAGATTATATGAAGGAAGTATCAGATAGAAATGAATAAATTAATGTCTCACATAAACGAAATTGTTTCGTTTATTTCCGGAGAGCCAAACTTGAAATTTTTATTCGAGAATTTTTCAGAGATGGAAACAGGCAGTTTTTGACGCAAAAAAGGATAGATATCGATATTTTCACTGTGTGTCGGACACACCATCAATCTCATTTAGAACGAATTACTTGCGGTAAACTCGATTGTATCATGCTAAGCGCGTCTTCCCTACTTCGACGTGCACGTGGAATAACTAATTTACAAGTAGGATCGCACGTATTAATTAATATGGCGTTTTCAATTAAAGTATTTTGTCTATAAACGTTCACTGTCAACGTATAGTTATCTAATTAATTATGTAAACTCATCGATTCGCGAAGCCAAATGACGAATGGCCACTGCTCGGAGTCAGCGAAACCATATGAGGTCTTTTAATTTGATTGTCCTTCCGTTTTTCGGTGCCATATTTTCTATAATTAATAATCAACCCAGCTAATTATTTCAACAAATTAATATGCTGCCGAAATCAAATTTCCGCGAATCAAGCAGCTCGGCTTTTGTACGAGACCTTGCGCGGTATTTCATTAGAATGAAAAAAAATATTATAACCCGAAGTTTATATTAATAGTTTGAAGTAGCGCAGAAAAAATTGTTTCGTGGAAATTTCGTTACAATAGAATTACTCATCGAGTTACTAATAGTGTAAACGAGTTTATTAGCGTCGCGACTACAGAAGGGGACCGTGAAATTTCGAACGAATAAATTTAACAAAATTATCCGACGAACATTGTTTATTTTCTGGGCGAAAAAATGCAGCGACTCGGCGCAGACTTTACGCGCTCTTCGTTATTCCAGGTAATGCATTTTTCGTAATGACTAGAACAGCTCTTTTAAAAAGCGAAATCCAGTTGGCAATCTCAAATATGAAGCTAAAATAATCTTCGTTTGCACAAGTCTGTATATCATCTATTATTTATACACTGAAAACATTTTCGTGTACCTGACAGTGCTGCTTCCACTTTCTCTTACTCATATCTCTTCTAATTTCCCAGTATACATTATGTATCCTGTGAATTCAGCAAGTTGATACTTATATCAGGTAATGTAATGGTACTGTGAATATAATACATCTAAATTACTTTCTAGTATTTATATCGATTTACCGCTTAAATTATTTTTTTCATTGTTTTTGACCGTGAGGTTAGTTGACTTTATTTTCAATTCATTTTGTTTCTATTTTGTTTGTTTTATTTGCTTTTTGAATTTTTTATATTGTTATTAAATTCGTTTATGCTTGTATTCGGACAATAGTTTATTTTTGTTTATGCTTATATTTACTTTTTTTTATCTTTTTATGTTTTGCGACGTCTTATCTATTTTTTCGTTTATGTTGAAAAGTTTTTCCATGTTTTTGTTATGTTTTGTCTCGAATTGGTTTTTTTCATCCAAAATGTCCCGAATAATGTTCACTATTTCAGTTATTTTTATTTTCTGGATGATTGATTACATAAGATTCTATGTTTACTGTTTTGTTAACCGGGACCTGAAATAATTTTTTATTGGTACAAACGACTCGTTCAATCTTCATTTACTTATCTTTGTTTTATTCGACATTTCCGCTTCTGATAGAATCCGCTATTTTTTCTCATCAGATATGAACTTGATAGAGCCATACGTTCCAGTCAATAGTCAGTGAAATGCGAAATTTCTTTAACTGATGAAATATAATATTGTTCCTCAAGACCAAAACAAACAAAATCTTGATCAAATATTCGATTTTAAATGTCTGGAAAGTTTCGTTTTTGATCTTCACATCCAGTTCAATGCCGTGTGACGATCAGCGTGAAGTTAAGGTAAGAAGTAGATTGATTCTTACGCCAACCCCTCAACTCGATTTGTACCTGGAGCTAAAGCCGGCGCAGTGACAGAATTGTCGTTGAGCCGTGAGCAGGATGTAAAACGAGCACGTGACATCTTCTCGTATGCTAGGGGACTACGTATTTCTAACGTCTCAGTCCGAGTTTTATTAAAATTACATATGAGGATATAGTTTACTCAATTCAATTTGGAAACTTTGCTCATGTAAGTCCAATACCTACTCACTTTAAGGCGACGATTCATCTGAAAACAATACTTTCGTTTTCAAATTACTAATACTTAGAGAAACAAATAATATTTCTTGTCAAATTAATTTTAAACTCAACATTTTCTATTGGTATTTTTTGGTAATTAGAATAAGATGGATAAATTTTAGATGATAACATCGAATTGATTTTTCGATTTGCGACAATTTCTTCTCTGCAAAGCAGTAAATCGATCGCTTTAGCTAATATTTGCTAGACCAACCGCACGAGTGCTGGAAACGTGTCTCTCACTTGGCATCTGTAAAGAGTCGAAGTCTCCGGAGTCGAAACCATCGTAAGCTCTAGAGCGTCGAGATCCACCCTACGAATAGAACGATCATTAATCAACTGTACCGTTGCCGTCGGATCACTAACTTCATTTCTCCTACTCACGTTTGCTAGCGACCAAAAAAGCGACTACAAATTTACAATTTATTTAAAACCTTTTCAATCTAATCGAACGGACTTGAATTTTCATTTATCATGTAAACTCGAAATTCCCATGATAATATTAAAACAATGTTGGTCAATTTCTTAAGAAAGTTGTTTTACGTTAAATACAAAAGAAAAGGTTCTGTATCGATGTGAAATAATTGAAAAAATTATACGAGTGAAAAGACGATTTTTGTATGTAATTATTGTCCATTATTTCGAGCTCAACATATAATTGCGATAAAACTAATATATTAATTAGCTCGTGTGTAGATTGATTATAATTACGGGATTACACTTTCGCGCGCCGTAACTAATGGCCTGATGGAATTACGACAACTAATGGTCGTTCGACATGCGACAAAGATGTAATTTTTCCATTAATCAGATTTTAATTTTGGCCATGAGTAGCGGCGTTTTTTTGAATGTGTGTTAAACACGCATAATTTAACACGATCCTGCTCCACTCTTTCGTGCAACTCACCCTTTTTTACGCCGGAGAAATCCAGTTCACGAAATAATCCTATTAAATAGAAACACTGAAAAATATGTAGGAAATAAATAACATATGTGTCGTATGTAAGATTACATGTACTGAAAATGTATATTCAAATTTTGCACTACGCAAATATTTTAGTATGGGAAGTAAAAAAAAATTTTACTCCAAAAAATATTGTATTATTTGCTCTGTTGGGCTTTATTTATTATCTCAATCACTACGCTGATAAAATTCATATTTCTCATTTCGAACGGTATATATTTTTAGTGATTCATTTCTGGAGCAAATATGTATTTTGCACACAAGTATTAAATTCTCATCCATTCAATGAAATAATGAAAAGAATAAAACAAAATATGCGAATCAAAAATATTGTCCTGTTGTTATTATTTAACTTGACATTTTTGAACCTCTCTTGAATATTCAAAGACTCGTTTGATACTCTAGTGCGGGGCTTATCGCAGCATAGAATTTGAATAATAAAAAAGATTGGTGGAAAGACGTCGCTGAGGGCGTAACAAAATTAATTAAATCGTTCATGAGCCCTTTGGCTGTCCGTCGGTTCCGTTCCGTCAACGTCTTCTCTTCGGTTCGTATTTTTCTGCATTTCAGTTCGCGGCGTTCAACCAAAGCCATGTTTCTCCAATTTTACGTTACTACTTTTAAAAGCGTTTAATATTTAACTCGCGCTTATTTGAGGTGCCGCCGTCGAGCTTCAGCAAGCAATGAATTGGCGCTGAGGGAATGTCTGATCTGCATGCTGCGCCGCACTTCCTAACGTCGCTCTTAACGAGTCAACGACTACTTGCTCGTCACCTTGTGCCCTTTGTCACGCGATTTTGCATTTTGATCAGTCGCTGCTCAGTTATGACGTTTGAGTTTATCTTTAAAATCTCGGCGAATTATTTTTTTCATCGAGCAGTTTTTTTCCAATGTTGAAAACTTCTCCATTTCAACATTTTGGATCGGGCCTTTTTGCATTTTCACTAAAAACACTTTTTTAACAGCGATGAATAATTTAAAAAAGAGATCGTTATTTTAGATTTATCAAACAGGAAATAGTGCAAATGTTTTTTCTCTAGTGTTGACAATTGGTGTACGATATTGTACATCGCATTTTTTTTGTTCCTTCTGTTTTCATTATTTCTGCGCTGAATGATTTTTGAAATTTCATAGCGTTGTAGAATATCATATTTCAAAGGACACTTTGTGAACCTGTGAAACTCAATATTTATACAACTGACATTCTGTTTACTTATGCAAAATAACAAACACCTCTGATTTTGAATCAGACAAAAATAGTATGACCAAATGCAGAGAAAGCTGCGCGCATATTTGAAATTAAACAGCGAGAATTAAACAGCAACATTCCTGTGGTAACTTAGGTATCGCTGTAAAAAATTGTAATCCATTTGAAAAATGTACATTCAGTTTTAGTCATAAATTTCATCCAAGTTAAACAAATACCCTACGCAAAAATGATCTGCATTTAAACGAATTTTACGCGTTTTTGTTGAAAAACTGTACGAAAAAATAGCCGCATCAGAAACATAACAAGCTGCATTACATTAATTCTTAATATGTAACGATTGAAACGCGAGAGTAAACAAAAATTCATGTTTGCGCTAATGAAATCATGTTTTTGGAACGCAGTATTTTCATCTCAAAAATCGCAGCCAATAAAAACTCCCGTTTTATTTCGACTGCATTACTCTCGATCGCAATAAAGAGCGCATATCAACAGAATATCTTAATCTTGGTATTTAGGCGCTAAAATGATTCAGGAGTGAGAAATCGAGTGCGTTCGACGAGAACGCAAATCTTGCTCGAGAGATAAGCACAATGGTTCAATGTTAACTACGCGACGATTCTCATTTCGTCACAGCATAAAAACGATATATATTCATTCCTCTCGACCGTCTTTATCGCAGTTCCTATATTGCTTGGAAGTGCAACTTCTGACTAGGAAGCTCCAAAGAATATTTAATGAGAACTAACAACAAAGCTTTACGGATTTTTATTAATTTCAAATAAAACAAAATGATTTATCCAATTTGAAATAATAATCGTCCGTTTGAAAAATCAAAATTCGTTTTAATCTAATTTTGTTCTTTTTACAATCCAAATGCAGCTAGTTTGTTCGATATTACTATCGAAACTATTTCAATTCTGAAAACTTGCTTTGGAAGCAATGGAAGTTTCATTTGATTAAAATAAAACAAATTACATTGCGAAAAAGCCTGGTATCGCTTATTATTCGTGCGATTTATATTATCGTAAAAGCATTCGACGCGCAAGCTTGAATTATTCCGAGTATCAGTTATGTTCTAAAATCGAAATTCGCCAAATTTCGTTAGAGATTGTTTTAATGCCGAGTATCAATCGGAATCACAACATTAGCGTTCTTTTTTGTGCGCGAGAGAGATCGGCCCGCCGCAAACACAATTGACGCAACATCGATACGCGAAATAATTAACTACTTTCGCTCTCGCAGGGATAATTCCGACATCTCTCAGCTGCAGTTAAATTATTAATCACGCGTAAAATACAATTATCATCGTACGTACCAATTAGTTCGATGTTACGATTCACGATGTAAATATCGTCCTATTAATATTGGCGAGTCTTTTAGTTAATAATGTAGCCGGGATGAAAAAGGCGAATATTACGCTTTAGCTGAACGAACGACTACGGTCATTACCGTCAAGGCGCTATTGCGAAACTTTACTTTCTTTGCACTAGCGCGCTTGCAAGCGGGCCGCTTCTTAGTGAACCCTACGTCTTCATACATTTTCCATGAAGCTACGGCTCAACGAAGCACGAATGTTTCACCTCTTATTGTTACTTGACGGGCAACTCTTACACCATTTACCACACGCCACTAGATCCGAGCAAAGAGGGAAACATATTCGGTATAATCATATAAAACTGTTTGTGCATATTAAAAGATCATTTTTCCTACTTCATTTCGATTTACGCGTTGCTGCAAAATTACCTCAGCTATCATTAACTTAATTTATTATTACAGTGTAATGACTACAATTTTTTACGTCTATTTGTAAGAAAGAAACATTTTCACTACGATATCATTAAGAATATGTAAATGTATACTATGATATGTATTCTTTTCAAGAGAATATATTGTAACATTTTAGTTCTATTTAGATTGGCTTATTCGGTTTATATTGATTACAACGCAGTGATTGTAAATCAAAAAATTTGATTAGAGAATAATCTCGTTACATTATACAATGATATTGAAAATCTAAAGTGCTGATTTCATATATTAAAATACAAATATTTTGTTATTAAAAATGTTGACAATTTTTATATGTGATTTTAATTAACTTTTATTGAGTTGAAAAATTCTAAAAATAACAATATGTAACTTGATTTTTTATTAACAAATTATTCTATAAAAAACATGTTTGAAATTTTGTTCAGTTCAGTGGAAGGATGATGTGAAGTCTAATATTTTGATTTAAAATGAAATTTTGAAAATGTCACATATAGAAATTTAAATTCCAGGATTTTAGTTTCTTTCAAGTTATAAATAACTCAGTTCTCTTGACTCAAAATTGAAATTGCGCATATTTCAAAAATTAATTATATTTATATTGTTTGGTATACGTACATGCTTGAAGTTACATTTATCCATTTTCGTTGTTGAAAATCAATTATATTTTTCTTTCATTGTATGGATTCATTTAACCGAAATGATATTCGATATTATGATGAATCTTGAATAAAAATGTTATTAACAATGCAATGTGAATTTCTGCAAACAGAAACATGAAATTTTGACCGAAAGAGGAAGAATTAAATGAATTAACTTATACTATGTATTGGCAAAACTTATTTGCCAAAGTGTCGCAATATCGTTCATTATTAAATTTTTCAATGCAATTATATTCCTCGCAAAATGTATTCTGTACACAAAATATCGGGCGTACTGGATTTCTGAATTTAACCAAGGATATGATTTTGTAATATTACCGTCGAAATATTTTGTTTAAGTGACCTATTTGATAGCTCGAGCTATTCAACTAGACTTCTGTAAAAAGAACGAATTCTCTTTACATACTCGAATGTAATAATGTATGAAACATTATTACATTATTTAGTCATGCTCCTATGGATCAACAAGAAATTTTATATCTTCACATTTAGTTTAAATAATGTCAACGCAAACAATTTCAGTTCACATAAAACAAATAATACTCCCAGTTTTCTCCATTTGAAACGAGCGAGGCTTCATCAAAATAAGAACACGTACGCACGTCCGAGCAATTCTTCAAATCGAACATTCTCATAAACGGCCGACGAGCCTTATTTGCGAAGCTCAGTCGCCGGCCGAGAAACTCGTTTAATGAATTTCATGAGGTAATTAGTGCGGAAGTGTAAGCCACTTCCGTGACCACAAAGCATCGCCGTCGCGTCCGAAATCGTATCCGAGTAGCTAAAGGAATGATTGATCCACCACTGATGAAGAAGCCGCGCTCAATTAAACTTAGCAAATATTGTGATAAAACTGTTGACTGGTGGATATCGTGTCAGAAAATCCACTTGCGCCGATCGCCGCCTTCACCCTTAGCGAATAATTTTCGCGACCCTCCGCGATCGATATTCGTAATTCATCATTTGTATGCGATGCGACGAAGCATCGCCGAGTTCTCTTGTCCGTTGTGCCACGCCGCGGAGATTATTTTGCCGCGCGGAACATGAAGCGAGTACATTTTTCTCTCGATACCAACTTTTTTCTTTCCACATTTTAGCAAGAAAAAGCCTTATCATTTTTTCTATGTTTAATTAGACAAAAAATAGTTGACAGATCCAATCAAAAGTGTAATTTGAATGATCAAATATTCATAAAATGCATTACTTTTGTATTTCTAAAGAATTGGGTACAAATATTTATTGGTTCAAAGCAAATACAATTATTAATTTTGTTATATTATTGCTTATTTATGCGTTGAATATGTTTTGTTCGAATTATTTAGTAATATTTGTCTGCGATCATATTTTGGTATTTTTCATAATATATGAATTTTGAATATAGCTTATTATTTGTTGTATTCTATTATTTAATGTTCATAAATTGGAAATAAGTGCAATTATTTTCTAGAAAATAAAATGACATTTTTTTCTTTCCAGTACTCCCATTACCCTTGGTATTGTCCTTTGAATCCAAAAATTTTCACCGCCAAATAAACTACCACCAGTTGTGCAAAGTAGGTCTCTTTAGATTTAAGCGACCAACATCAAGCGCCACTGCTGCAATAAATAAGTTCACTTATACTGCTCATACTGTGAATGAGAGGATTTTCCAGTTAGGGTTCCTTTTTTTAATGCTTTGACTTTCTAATGTAATAGCAGCTCATTGACAACCATGTTGAATTTTTACTCAAAGTTTGTAAAAGATTGTCTATTTTGAAATTCACCATGTGAAAATAAACAACTGTAAAATATGAAAATGTGTAACATATATGCGACTTTTACTACATATAAATGGATTGGTTACATTTTTACATTTTGTCTATCCATCAAATGAATATATTTCTTCATTTTGACATTCTATGAATAAAATTGTAGAAATATAGAAGAAGAAATCAAGCGCAAATATTCTTTAAATGATTTTTAACAACTGCCAACATGACCATGCCATATATATATACATAATAATACTCTTACAAAATGTAAAATCTGAATGTCACAATTTAAACAGTTATGTGACCTTTATATAAAACTCACATAATTTGTACAACTGTTATATTTTTATCTACTTAAACTATGCACAATTAAACATATATTTATTTCAATTTCATAGAACATTGACGGGCAATTAATCAATAAGTGAGATGTAATTAAATAAATATTATATATATGGCATGCATTTGCATTAATGTTACGAAATTTTTGCATAATTACATATATGGAATATCTGTACAAGATATATAGAACATAAGCTTCCTGCCTGTATTTATGTATGTTGCATACATACATAAATGCGTGAATATGAAACTTCAAATAATTATCAACACATTCATAATATACGTTTTCAAAAATCAATATAATGCCAATATATTATTAATATACTTTGAATATTGGTTTGTATATTTCCAGTAAAAGAGAAGAGAAAGATGTTCCGAATATTTGGCGAATGTGTTGAAAATATAATGGGAATTTAATGAGAATGTATAGCGTCGAAGTTTTATTTACGGAAAATAATTTGTTTAAAATATATTCCTATATGTACGTATTATATTCTTACTATAATTCTCTCTTATTTATATAGCTTGTATATTTATATAATGTTTTTATGTATACAGATGCAATGTACACAAAAATATGGTCTAAATTTTATATGCACATGTCAGATTTGTTATATTTATATTATTCATATTCGAATATAGATATACTGATA
>JABFQD010000030.1:0-52500 GCA_022817045.1 Psix sp. ZL-2020
TACACTGTGGCCAAAATAAGCTGTGCCCATTTTGATTGTGGCCGAATGCAATTTTGGTCATTTTTATTGCGTCTGTTTCATAACTGACCAAGCTAAGCTGAAGATGTCAATTTTCAATTACACCATACGTACCATATTATATTTTTTCTAAAAAATGAAACTAAACAACGCATTTCTTGTTTGTTTAATATGAGCAACATAACCTATTGTAAGCTATACGTAATGCTTGCGCATGCACGCTTTACTTTTCAACCGTTTCGTCTCTTAGTCTTTAACCCGAAAGCGGGCACACTATGGTCTTTTCGACCGACAGACAAAGATAACCGAATAATATTTTTGTTAGTAAACAAAGACGCTCGAAAATGCGCATCCACTTACAGGTTAAATGCATGTATTATTCGATAGTATTTGGCATCAGTTTTTTTAACCTTTGCGCGTCTACTAACATTAGGAAAATTTATTTTCAATACTTTAATTACATTTATTTTTATAATTAAAATGTTCACTTTGATACATTAAAATGATCCAAAATTATAATGATGAAATAAAAATCATATATTACACTTTATTGATTAAAGAAATTAATACAAAATGCAACATGTATCTTTTAATTTTTCAACTCTTTATTTAAAAATATGTTAAATATAAACAAAACAAGATAGGTAATTAATATAGAATTTGTATGAATAATTTCACTACATACATAAACGAAAAAAATAGATTTCAGAAAAAATAGAGATACAGAATCAAAAAACAACGTAAAAGGCAAAACTTTATTTGAGTGATAGAAAGTGCCTTCAATTTTATTTTTAAATTTCAATGATAAATATACAATCATAAATCTATAATATTAAAGATAAAATTTAAATGGAAAATATTAGTTGAAACGAGTAAATTTATCGTTTATAATTAAGAAATTAATCACTTATAAAAATACTTGTACGCGCTAATAATCCTCATTAAATAAAATATAATTTTTAATTCCCACTTTTTGTCTTTGATGTTTTTACAGTCTTTTTAATTGGCCTTCATTTCAAACAAAATTATCCCAATTATTTAAACATATATCAATATGTTTATCAATTTCCAATCAATCATTTTTGCTGAATTTTATCTGAACCGAAAGAAGTCACGCTAACCGGCACACAAATGTCACGGTAATTAGTACATGATTGTCACGATAACAGGTGTAGTCAGTTGCATCGGAACCGAAAAATGTCACGATAAACGGAACTTATAAGTCACGATAACTGATGCAACGTGAGAAAAAACTCACGAAAACTGGAACACTGAATTTTTTTGCAAATTAATCATTATTATTTATTTAATAAGATTGTTTTTAATTTTGAAAGGATAAAAATACTAATTTAAAAATACACATACAAAGTTATTTTTTATTCACAATTATCAATGATACAGCCGTGCCAGTTATTCGAAAAAGCGAGAATTGACCGTAGTATCAGGTTTTTGATGTTGAACAATTTACAACTGAACCTTTAAAAATGTAACGCTTTAACCGCAATAAGTTTCAATTTATTTGCGTCTTATTAATAAAAAAAAAATAAATAAAATAAAGGCTTCTTTGCTTGTAATGAAGTAAAAAAATGATTTCAATATTATATATAAACCTGATCAGAGGTATGCGCCCAGTATAATGTGTGGAACTTGTGGAACTCGTTCAGAGACTGGAATATTTACCTTATAAGGTTTGGTAGAATGTTAAGGTTTTCAGAATTTTGTAGAATCGTACTGTCTATATGAGGTACCGTTTTAAGAGATGAGTTTATTTCTTGTATTTGATAGAGAATTCATCACATTTAATCCAGCTAAAATAAATCTTTATATACAGTTAAAGGAAACCACCAAGTTATTTCAAAAATATGATTCCAGGTACATTTATCAAGTCAACTTTGGATACGGAAGTAACTTTATTCAAAAATGTTATAGTCATCTTTTCAACTAATTTTTATAAAGATATATATTGTAAATAAACTAAATTGAATAGTTTTATTCAACATCTATTTAATGTCATGCATGCAGGTGCGATACAGTAATACAAACTTTACAGTAAGTCTCATAAGATTGTAATCTTATAAGTTTCTTGGCATTTGTACAAGTACTAGATTTAAGTAAATTCGAAGTCAAAGTTTAACAAGCTTTCATTTTAAACATTAAAACTTTGTTTTATTTACGTTTATTATTTCTAAAACTAACCCCATAGTTACTTTTGTTTAATTATTATTTTTGTGAACAAATAATTATAATTAGTTATGATTGTAAAAAATAGTTCAACAATATTTTAATTTATATTAGAATAGAAATGAGTATAATAAAAATTGATTGAGAAACCATATACTTCGAACTCTAAAATTATAATATTAAAATATAATTTAATTAATTACAAGTTTGATTGTAAAGCGAAATAAACAATTTCTATGATATATTATATTTTGTATTTGCAATATAAAATGAATATCTGAATCACAATCTTGGCTTCTTGTATGCAGAGATTTTCTCGAAGAAAATTCCTTTGGTGTAAAACTCCGTGAAAATAAATAGTAGCATCTGTGTGGCATGTGTCCAATTGTTTAGTTTAAGGAAAACTCGCTGCTTATGCACGTAAAGGTTCAACCAATTGTAATAGAATATTACAGAAAAATCTCAAACAATGGCGTTTATTTGTTCTTTTTGTAATAATCACTAAATAAAACCTTTATATAAACATTATATATTACATAAAAAATTAGGTCGTTAACGCAATTTTTATTTTATAACAAATAATACTCTATATAATACTATACATCTAAATTTATATTATGTAAAAATGTTCGAAAATAAAATAAGATATACCACATTTAACAAAATATGTATTTGAAATAATTTGAATGTAAATAAATTTTACACTTGCAACAAATTGAAAAAATGAATATTAATGAAATTCAATTTCTTTACAAAAAAAAAGATAATTAGCAATAGCAAATTTACTTAAATTTATAATGTAAAAATGATAATAAATAAATATAAATGAAAAACTATTTAAACGGTAGAAATAAAGAAAAGCAAGTATATTGAATGTTAGATAATCTTTATTATTACATCGGTTCAAAAGACATAACTTATAAAAATATTAATAGTGGATCAGGGTCTAATAGGACAAAAGATCCTTAATTTACTTAAACGATAGTTATAACTAATAAAACTCAGTACTTTATACAAGTTACAAGGAATAACAAGAATTTTATTATAATAGTCGGAGCGATCTAGCTTAACTTAGACAACTGAAGGGTACATCATAACTTAGTTTTATATACTCGTTTCTTTATAACACAAAAAAATGTAGTCGGCTGGAGTATTTCTGTTCACTTTTATTCCTGATAACTGAAATTACATCGAGTATAATTTAATCTAAATTTCAATACACTGAAGATACGTTACATTTACAAATGAATTCATAAAACACACAAATATTAAAAGATGACATAAAATTTCGAAATGACATAAAATTATCTAAATACACGTGACGATTTGTCTTTATTACAATGTCTGCAAATATTTTCAGTTATCAGGTTACTTAATTCGAAAAATGTAACCAAATAATTGTCGATTCTTGATATTTCAACAAGCTTTCCATAAAACTTCTACATCTCTTAAATGCTTCAATTACATTATTTGAATATCAATAAGAACAATAGACTTCGGTTTACTAAAATGACAAGCTCCATCGCACCGTGTTTATAAACATTGATAATAAAAAAGAAACATGATTCGACGCATCTTACATAAGACAGCAAGTTTCTATGCGATGGAGACTGACTTATACAGTATTATAAAAGTAAAAACATTTTGTACAAAAAGTTTGCGAGAGGAGAGAGAGAATTATTTGTCGTATTCAAAGTACATAAGACAGCGCGTAAAAAGTATTAGGAAGAGTATTTACAGTTTGTTTTGTCAAAGTAAGAAAGAGCAAAGCCGTTAAAAGGACGCAGCTACATCATGAAAGGCACTTCGATTTATTTGTTTTCGATGCTTTCTCGACGGTTTTCAACTCTTTCTTGCTTCGCTTCTCTCTTTCTCTCGCTTTCTCTTTCGCTAAAATCCTCTCTTTACTTGCTTCAGCAATCCACTTCCAAAGACACGCATGCATTTGGCAGTAATTCGGCAGTGTTGCGCAAGTTTTACAATGACATCAAATTCTATAAATGCAACATTGTCTCATCGAATTCAATTTCGAGTCGTACATTTTTGCTAAATGAGAAATAGCTATGTATAAATAATTATCATAAAACTAACAAAGTAACGAAAAACAATATGCATTTATAGAATTCAGATCAAATATGATAAAACTAGAGTCTCGGTTGTATATGTCAAATGGATGATATGATAAATGTTTCAAATGTATAAGTATAAAATATTACAAATTCTAATATAAGCCGTTTTCGTCACTTATGTATATGTATAATATTTATAAAACTTTCTACGCTGGAGAATAATTCATTTTTAATTTGTATATACAATGTTATCGCAATAGCAAGGTCGGGTTCCTTAATTATTGTCGGATTGGCAAGTCGAAGGCACCAATAACATTGAGCTTGACTTTTCGTAATTATTGAACACTTATTCGATACTCTTAATCAAGTATCCTTCTTTCCAATAATTAGAGAGGCACGGTGGTTTCATTTGAGTACAGTAGCAATGTCTCTGAAATCGAGTATCGAAACGAAGAAATCTATCTAAAAATATATCGATATATTTATATTTATATATTTATATATATATATATATATATACTCATATTTATACGTAATCTTCATAGTCATGTACGCGCTTTCTTTGCAATTTTTTATCTTCCTTTCGATATATAACTTATTGTTATGGTTAACAATTGGTAGCAGTTTATTACCAAAAGTTTATCACGTATACCTTATTCAATTATATCAACGGAATGTATTACGATTTGAGCTGAAATTATTATCGTTATACTTTGATCTTTTTTAGTAAGGCAGTTTTATGTATGTAGTTCGAATATTACAAATCTTCATTTGTTCAATGATATGTTCAGACTTTTTAATTTATATATTTAGACAAAATTACCCATTTTATCAACAAATGTTAATGAACACATAATTGATTTTCAGTCAAAATATTGATTCAATATTTATTAATTTTTTGATTTGGCAATTGTAAAATTATTACATAAATTCTACACAGAAAGTGTAATTTCAAAATAGTGATTGCTATTTCACTGCAATCTTCCTTCTATTTTATCTTCCTTTTTTTGTATCTTTGTTCAAACTACGTAACATAAGGTTATATGATTAGCTTGCAAATAGAGTGTATAAGCTTATAATATCGATCTGTTAACAAAGATTGATTCTTTAAATACTGACAATTTTTATAAAGTTTATCGTCGTAGAAGTTAATTCTCAAAATGAATATCAAAAGTTACAGAATAATACGAAATATGAAAAAACAAGTTAAAGACACCTTACAAATCTCATTTGCCAAGTAACTCGAACTTTGCGAAGGATTGAAAGTTACAATCAAAAATATTTATATAGTATAAACAATGATTGTTTAAAGTTCAAAACAACTACCTTGGTTCAACTCTAACTTCGATTATTTTCGACATTGCGAGTATAACGAAATTTATCATTTTTGTAAACGATTGCATTTTTAGACGTTAAATTTGATTATTAATTTAGCAAACTTTCAATCCTTTTTTTATTGAAAGCGCATAAAATTTCTCCTATGTTTAATATAAAATTAGATGAAGAACTTTCGTCGAAACGCGAAAGTTTCGACTGCGTTCCAAAACATACACTTTGTATGATTTCATATGAAAAAATGAATATTCAATACGATAGATTTTGAATAAATACTAAATATCGTTTATCAGTTGTTATGAATCTTTGAAGATAATTCTAGTTAAAATGATTACAAATAAATTATACGAAACATAGTTTCGAGTCTAAAATCAACAACTTGACAATTCACAAATCAAAAACTTAAAAAAACGGTCAAACAATACAATCAAATAATAAATTACGAAAAATATCAGCGTAACCAAAAATTAGTAGACATATGTAACAAATTTATGTGTTCGTCAAAGTCAGACAATTTTAAGTCAATACAATTGAATTCTTGTTCATTTGATTAATTTCCATTTATATATCCAATATTCCATTTATATATGCTTTATAAAAATAACAATAAAAATAGATTGGCATGACAAAATTACACAAAAGAAACTGATGCTCTAACTGACGCAGTTAAAAATATTACTGCTTCAAGAATTCTAAAAAGCTAGAATTCTTAACTACTTATTTGACTTTATACTGTCCTTTCAGTCAAGTTTTTCATAGAATATGGATGAATAAATGTAATTTGTTTAAATGAATTAGAATTAAATTATATTATTAATAAAATGTCAATTTCAACATAATCTTTCATTAAATACCACCGAAATAGCTAGATGTAATTAAAAAAGCTTTTACTGAATGAATCTAAATGGAATGGGCTCAACAGATTTACTGTGAAACCACCTCAAAGATCCACATGATTGCAGATAAAGCGCGACTGAAGATGCGATTGCTCGTGAGAATCCGGACAATTTTGGAACGCACGTCGACCCTTAGCCGCGGATGGCTCAAAATATTGAACCTAAAAGATTCGCGTGTCATCACAGTCCTACAATGGCGCCTTCTCATATATAGATCGCCTCTGAGCCCTTGTTGCTTTGGTGGCCTGCGGCGCCGGGAGCGTACGCGTTGGGCGACGCGACGCATTCGGACCAATCGCTGTTGGAGCGAGGCGAGCTAGAGCTCCAGTGACCGGGGCTATCGGGAGAGGGGGTGGGGAAGCTCTCGGGCGCCTGCATAAGGTGTTGGGGCGTGACGTCGGGCCCAGAGTGGTGGGACGGCGGCGTCAAGTACTGATAGTACTGTTGCTGCTGTTGGTGTTGGCTCTGCTGCTGTTGTTGTTGCTGTTGCTGCTGCTGTTGCTGCTGCTGAATCTGTTGCTGAGTTTGCTGAAGCTGCTGTTGACTTGCCGGATACGGCAGATTCTCAAAGTCAAACCCCACTGGCGGCATACCGCCGTGCTTCTGGTGAGTTGCCTGGCGCATCGCGGCAATGTGCGTCGGAGAAGTCGGCAGCGACGGCCGGTTCTTTGCCGGCGAAGGCGAGCCCATGTAACTCGTCTGCGGCGACAGCGTCATGTTCGACTGCACCGAATGTGGTGGCGACTGATTGCTGTACGGCGGCGATAGAGTGCTCACCGTGCTCTGACCTTGACGCTGGTGCGGGGGCAGCAACTGCTCATGGAAATTCGGCAGTCCATAATTGCTCGTAAACGCATCCAATCCCAACTGCTGTAAACCTTGCATCGATTGGCTTTTCACGCAGTCCTCGTATGGCGGCGGTTGCTTCGCAGTTGCGGTACGACCAACCAGAGGCAACGCGTTGCTGTACAGACTTGCGCTGTCGTAAGGACTAGGCAGACTGCCTTCAGCGCCCTCTGCGCCTTGTGGGATATCCTGGTTGGGCGGCTGCGCTCCTCGCTTTGCGGGAGGCTTTTTCACAGACGGCTTGCGCCGCACTGCCGCGGACACATTGTTGTCCGATTCGGGGCTGTTTGGGTTGCCGCTCGTCTTCGGCCGTTTCTTCGACTTGGCCTGCTTTGGCGCTGAGCCAATTACTGTCGGGTGCGTGATAAATGGTGGATGGTTGGGTGAATCTGCAATAACATTTATTAGTTGAATTAAACATAGAAACGATATAAATTAGTTTTAAAATGAGTTCTATATACTGATATTGTATATATTAACATAACTCATAATAATGATATAATAGTACCAATAGATTTGTTGCATTAATTTCAATATACAATAGTAATTTTTCTTCTGATACTGAATTATTTAACATAATTAATGAAACCTGCAACTTACTCATGAGATGTCCGTTAGGTACAACATTAACCATCTGTGGTGACCTCGGGACGTGTTCATCCAAGAGTCTGACTATATCATGATGGCGCTTCTCGCTGGCCATATCTCTTGGTAATCTATCCATATGATCCGTGATTTCCCTATTTGCAAATGTGTCCAATAGCGCTTTGCACGCTTCGTAGCTACCTTCTCTTGCCGCAAGGAACAACGGCGTCTCGTCTTTGTCATCCTGCGCATCCCTATTGGCGCCATGCACCAACAGAATGTTGATGGCGTCGACGTTATTTACCGCGGCAGCCCAGTGTAGAGCTGTCTTTCCGCTGTTATCCGCGGCATTGATGTCAGCATCCGCGTTGATCAGGTCTTCGACCATGCCTTCCGTGGCAAGTCGCGCTGCCAGAATTAATGGCGTTGTGCCATCGTGCATTCTAGCATTGAGATTAGTTGCACGATTCCTCAAAAGGATCTGGAAGACGCCCATGGCGTCGGCGGCAACAGCCGAGTGTAGCGGCGTACGGCCGGTACTGTCTTGGGAATTCGCGTCCGCGCCTGCGTCAAGCAGTCGCTTGGCGGCATCGGCTCGCGCAAATCGCGCTGCCAAATGCAACGAGGTTTCACCGGTACGATCGGTGGAAGCATTAAGGTCAGCACCTTGGGCAACGAGGTCAGCGATCACTGCGGCGGTACCGTCGCTCTCATCGTCCTCTTCACCGGTGTCAAGGCCGCCGCCTCGAATTGCAGCGACCATTAGGGGAGTAATGCCCAGCGGGCCCCGGACATCTATATCTTGGCCATTTTCCAGGCTTGGTGGAGTAAGCACCCCAGCGTCTGGTCGTCGAATTTCGGCGGCATCAAGGTGCTGTTGGCTCCACATTCGAGGCTCCGTTTCCTCGTAGTCCGTAATAGCAGTGTGATCACTTGCATAGCCTGGTTCAATAGCGCGCATGCGCTTCGATGGTGGTAGGTCTGATTCGTCGTCAGACCATTGTTGAGCCCGACCGTTACCCATGTCGATGTCCATGCAGTTGACGGATGGCTGTTTGTTCAAGTTACGCATTTCCTGGCCATCAGGGCCGCGTCTACGCGAACGTCTACGTTGACCGCTTCCGGTGTTTGTGCGCAAGAAGCCCTCGGGGAACCATGTGATGCCGACTGCCCGTTTACGATTAGCTGTAACAAGGACACCGACTAACATCCCACCTAGAATAACGATGACCACGCCGCCGAATACATAGTTGAAGTTGGTAGGAGTATCCGGGTAGTCTGGACTTTGTGGGCTGACAACGCCTCTCACGCGTTCGATGGGGAAGTTACGAGACAAGGTGTGCTTGGAAGCAGTAGCTGCCAAGTATTCTGCAGCTTCGTTTGCGGTTGGGAAGCACACAGCTCCCTCTGTTTTGGTACATCTTCTGTTATCAATTTCCAAGTATACTACCACACCAGCGTTTGATTCGGAGTAAATGGAAGTGGGTCTGCCAAAAATACTAGTCTGTCGAGAATGATCATGTTCTCTATCACGGTCTCCTTTCCATGGATAGATCATGTCATTTCCAAGCTCGTCTTGTTTGACTCGTAAGGTAGTTCGTAACTGGTGGCCCATATCGCGCAAGAAGGGAACTTTATTTGAGCGGAAAGTCTGCATGTCCATCCTCACTATCACAGAAATTACACCTTCTGCAATTTGAGGGGTAGATTTTTTATCACAGTCCAAACCGTCCCAATTACATTCTTCGTTGTTGCAGCCATAGTCACAGTAACCATTAGCGTAATGCTTACGGCAATATGCATCGTAAATCGGGCTAAAAAGAATCAAACATTAAGTCAAGGACTTTTTAACAGTAGAATAAAAACTTATTAAAAAACTTCTACTTACTTGCAAGGCGCCAGCTTCTTTTCGCAATCTCTTCCATCGAAAAGACACTGGGCGTTGTTACAAACTTCATCACATTGACCATTCATAAATACATCCCAACAATTAATCGGTGCAGTACAGTTCCTCCATGGATTGATACCCAGAGAACAATCATTGCCGTCGAAATTGCACGCGTATCTGTTACATTCTTCATCGCAGTGATGGTTCCCTGATTTCTCTTCACATCTATTTTCAATACACTTGCGTCTTTCAAGCTCGAGATCCAATTCGATGGAGTTTATTATGCTCTGGCCATTATTATTTTGACGATCGAAAACACCCCCTTTGTAGTTCGGATCAAAAATTTCACAGTTCTTACCAGTCCATTTGGGTGGACAGTAACATGCATAGTCACCGATCAAGTTTTCACAAATGCCGTCTTTCTGACAGGGATTGCTGGTACATTCGTTACGAGTATCCATTTCGCAATGGGTACCACTTGTTCCAGGAGGACAAACACATCTAAAATAAAAAATAAATAAATTAAGTAACATTTGAATACCTGAATAAATAAAATCATAAAGGAATGAAGATAAAATATTACCTGTATCCAATATCAGTATCAGCAACTCTACATAAGCCTCCGTTTAAACAAGGTTCATTGTCACAAAGTGATCCGGCAAACTCGCAGTTGGGTCCGTAATAATCCGCTGGACATAAACAAGAATGTCCAGCTTGTTTCGCTGTACAAACGCCACCATTTTGACAAGGCGAGCTGTCGCAAAAGTTGACTTTAACTTCACAGTGTCTTCCCATATACCCAGGTTTGCAGTTACAGTGATAATTGTTGAAAAGCTGAACACAGTCTTGAGTTCCTGGCGAAGCACATGGATTGGAAAGGCATTCGTTGATGTCGCCTTCACACCTTGGTCCGACAAATCCAGGTGGGCACTTGCATTCAAAACCACCGACCTTGTCTGTACAAGTACCATTGTTATGACAAGCACCCGGGATGCAGTCATCAACGTTGACTTCGCAAAGATAGCCTAGAGTTCCCGGAGGACACGAGCAGCTGAAACTGTTGATAAGGTCATGACAAGTTCCTCCGTTCTGACAAGGGTTTGGAGTGCAGTCGTCAACATTCAATTCGCAATTTTGGCCCTGGAATCCGTTGGTACATTGACACTGATAAGAGCCAATCAGGTCTTTACACTCTGCGCCATTCTGACAAGGCGCAGATTCGCACTCGTTTACTTCTTCTTGACAATAAGATCCGGTGTAACCATCCAGGCAGTAGCACATGTGACTGTTCCCAATATCCTCGCAAGTACCGTTGTTGCAGAGTTGTTTTTCAGGAACTTGTTTTCTGATTGCCGCATCTTTACACGACACCATTTCAACGTCGCAAACTTTGCCGGTCCAGCCAGGCGAACAATTGCAGAAGTACTTGTTTTTCACTTGAACGCAAGTGGCGCCATTTTCGCAGGGACTATCGGCACACCAGTCAATGTACTTGTCACACCGTTTGCCCGTGTAACCGTATGGACAATGACAAGTGTAATATTGCGCATGGTCCTGACATGTCGCATTGTTCAGACATGGCGAGCTGTCGCACTCGTTGATTCTATACTGGCAATTCGAGCCAGTGTAACCAGGAGTGCAGACACAAGTGTAATTGTTTATGCCGTCTATGCACTTGCCACCGTTCATACAGCTACTGACTGTACAATCTTCATCATTCGTTTGACAATTGATGCCTGAAAAGCCAAGTTTGCACTGACAGGTGTAGGAGTTGACATATTCTTTACACGTCGCACCATTCTGACAGGGAGAAGACTGGCATTCGTCGACATCAATTTCACAATGTTTGCCGCTGAAACCGTCTACACAAAGACAAGTGTAAACGCCAATACCATCTAAACAAGTTCCACCATTTTGACAAGGATCTGTAAATAAAACAATCATTTGATTACAGTTAATTCAATTTTATAAAGTCAAACTTAGAGAAGATTTTGAAAATAAGATAAAATCTTACATGAAGCGCAGTCGTCTGTATTGATGATACAATCTCGTCCTTCGTATCCTTTCGCGCAAACGCAGTGATACGAACCATTGGTGTTTCTGCAGGTGGCGCCATTACGGCAAGGCGATGTCATGACACACTCATCCACATCTTCGTCGCAAAGCCTTCCTGTGTAACCAACTGTACAAGTACAAGCGAAATCTAAGAAGTTCGATGATGGGGAACATTTTGCACCATGGAGACATCTGTTGGCAAAAACAGAAAATATAAGTAACCATTAACTTTCTACCCAAATGTAATAGTTCAAAAAACCATTTATCCTAACGTACTTATTTGGAGAACAAGGGTCAAGTTTGTCCTCGCATTTCCTTCCAGTGTGAGGCAACTCACACACACATTTATAATCGTTCACTAGATCAATACAGGAGCCGCCATTTTGGCATGGATTATTGGCACAGTCATCTATGTTGGTTTCACAGTTGACTCCTGTGTAACCAGTCAGACACTGGCAACTATAACCATCCAGGTGGTCGATGCAACGGCCGCCATGTTGACATGGGTTTGATCCACATTCGTCAATATCTGTTTCACACCGTTTTCCACCGTATCCTGGTAAACAATGGCAGATAAACTGGTTGACTCCATCTTCGCAAGTTCCGCCATTCACACAAGGACTGCTCTCGCACTCGTCAACGTCACTCAAGCACCGGGCATCGTAGTAACCTCGCGGACATTCGCATCTAAAGCCGTTGATGAGATCAATGCAGATGCCGCCATTGGCGCACGGGTTACTCGCACACTCGTTGATGTCAGTCTCGCAATGCTGACCGGTGAAACCAGGTTCGCAGTCGCAAGAGTATCTGTGGATAATAATGAAATTAATTAGGAATCTAGAAATTGAAATAGTAACTTCAAAAGCTGCAAAAAACGATAATCGTTAAAAGATCGACAAAATCGATAATGAAATATAATATCAAATTTGTACCTGTTGATTCCATCTATACAACGAGCACCGTTTCTGCAAGGGTTGCTGTAACATTCGTTGACATTGACTTCGCAATTGATTCCGGAAGTGCCGGGCTTGCATATACACTGATAACCATTGGTACGATCTTCACAGATGCCTCCAAACTGACAAGGATTACTCTCGCATTCGTTGATCTGAGTTTGACAAAGATTGCCGGTGTAGCCTGGGAAACAGCTGCAGGTGAATGAGTTCTGTCCATCGATGCATTCGCCACTGTGGCAGGGGTTTGACTGGCAGTCGTTGATGTTGGTCTCACAGGAGGCTCCGGTGAAGCCTGGAGGACACTCGCAAGTATATTTGGCTATCGAATCTCTACACGTTCCACCATTTCTGCAAGGTGACGAGGCGCAGTCGTCGATGTTAATTTGACAGTGTGAACCAGAAAAACCATCTGCGCATGTACATTTGAAGCCATTTATCAAATCCGTACAGACGCCGTTGTTCAGACAAGGGTTGGTCGCGCATTCATCGATATCCGTTTCACACTGAGTGCCGGTGAAACCTGAAATTGTAAATTTGAAATGATCAGTACTTTGACTTTACCAACAAATCTTGAACCCTTAAAATTTTAAAGTAGAAACTTTATTCTCTTATAGAATGTAGAAAACAAAAAAGGTCAAAATGAACAGTGGTGCCAATGTAATAGAGTTAAATAGACATTTTCATTGATAATTATAACATTTGAAATGTTTGATACAAATTAGAATGTTATTTTGAAATGTCATTGGCTGAACGTGAAATTTGAATTGAAATAAACGACAAATCAGCAAAGGTGCCAATCAAACTGCAACCATCCTGGTCAAGATAATTTCGTTCGTTGAATTAATTAAACAGATGTCACGTGTCAAGGTTGATTATTTTCTCTAATTGACAACATAACATTTAACGACGCAAAAATGGTTAGCCCAAAGCATTGGGTCGAATCGGAATGACGTGATTAAATTTTGAAAAACAATAAACGGCGCTTGGAAAAATGTCCTATTGATAACGGGAAGGCTTAACTTCTAAACGATGTATCTCACGGGAATCTTTTCCGCGTCTAAGAACAGTCAGAATGATACGGGGCTTTTTAAATTCTCAAAACCGTCGGATTGGATCGCTATTCCTTCGATCAAACGAGCCCACGAAGCGCGGTCGTGCCGGACGATTCGATCGAAGATGTTATTACCATCTGCAGCATTGCGCTTAAACTAACTAACACGTCAAAGGATACCGCAATCGTCCCTTCGGCTCATTACCATGCCAATTTCCTTCTCTCTTGCTTTGGCTTGTTTTTCCAATTACGAGACTTAATATTTTCTAATATACATAACGCAAAAAGGCCGATGAAAATTGAATTTCAGAAGACAGGCTTATTAAAAAAACAAAAAAAAGGACGGTGAGAAAAAAAGGACAGCGACTGCATAAATTAATATTATGATAAGGCGATTAGCTTTGATTTCCACGCGACGTGCGCGAAACGATGTTTACAATATGGTTGTTGCGTGAATAAATATCAAGTGCGTTTGACTTTCTCGTGCCATAATACGCTCACACTCGTAAATCACGGGTCAACATCTGAGAACAGGCAGCAATATCGCGATCTTAATAAGATCAGGTGTATAGCAGCGCTGAAAAGCTGCGGATAATCGTATATCCATTAAAAGCATTTCTCCGGTCTCATAAAAAGCTCGCTGGCGAGGTCGTAAAGTTGCGCTCAACCGCAAGCGGATTAGACACCTCGTCCGAGCCTTAAGGTGGCTCATGCTTTATCGGCAAGTACGGACCGAGGGGGGCAACCATCGCAGATACAAGTCCGCAACAAGTACAAATACATGTCGCACAAGTACACGCGCCATGTCGCTCCGCATGACGCATAATAATCCCAACGAGTCTGTCTTGATTATAGCTTTTTATCTCAACAAATACTTTATCTTCCTTTATGTTTTCTATTTATCTCATATTTGATTTTCACGCACTTTTGAATCTCAAATTAGAATCCTGCATAACTAATTTGAAAACAAAAAAGTTGATATTGCGCATAATAAACGCGCAACAATCTATTATTGAATAACCGCTTGAAATTATAAATTGTAATGCGTTTACTTTTTTGGAACAAGGTTAGATAACCTACAAATGATTTGCCTCTTTCAATTTCTCGGTTGCTGTATATAATTACTTTATACTTTGTATATCATAAGCAATGTAATAATGAAACTTAACACTTTTTAATGAGGGTTAGAGTAAATAATTATGATTGGTTTGCCATTAATTTGGTCACTTAACAAATAAGGTTGGATTTAATTTGGTTTCGAAAAATGAGTCGAAGGTGCAGTGTTAAGTGTGGTTTATAATGTAAAACTATTTTATTTTCATTATGCAAACAGTTCGTTAGGAAACAGTATGCAAAAGGGAAGAAAGAAGGATGGAACATATGGCAATAGATTAACAATTATCCGTGTTCGAGTTGAAACAGGTACGAGATAACGTGGGAGGATTGGTGCGCTCGCGCGAGTCGATATGAGTTAAGTCGAATTGAAGATACTCGAAGGCTCATTAGCAGGAGATGCATCCGGCGAGTGCGACACAGCCGATATACTTATACAATTAGAGTTGCGCGACTGGAATAAATTCGATGAATTCTTGCGATGGGATGCGCAATCTTTCTCTGCGCACCGAAATCAATCGGATTCCGAGGCGAAACTCGAGCGAAAAGCTCAGGACTACATCTAAACGCAATTTGCACATTCAAGCTGGAGGCATTGAAATTGCGGCCTCTGGCTTATCTTTACTGGCGAATAACTGTAACCGCTCGAGAGCCACGCACTCAAGCGTAAAATAATGACGCTCAAAAATGCATAAAGTCCGAAGCGCAGATTTACGGAATGCCGCGCGCGCAAATAGATTGGTGATGTGTTTTGTTTGCTTGGGTGGCGATCAGCTATGCTACGCAAGGCCTTTTTTCCGACGACGACGTCGAAACACAAAAGCGCGCGAAATGAGTTGCGTGCGCGCGCGTGCAAAAATGGCGGTAATCGTTTTAGGTGACAGTAGTAATAACAAGTTTCGCTGGCGGCTCATCAAACTTGGCGGCTATCAGGCGCGGCCCGATCGCGAGTTGCTCGCGTTTTTACCAAGCAGGCGCAGGCGCGAGAGCGCAATCGCCGTTTGCGCAATAACCAGCAAAAGGCATTAGGAACGCTTTGCCGTTGTTTGCTTTCGCCGATCAGCCACCTTTCTCTCATTCCCATTCTTGTGCCAGTCGTATGTGGCGTTTGTGTGTCTGCGCGGCACACACACGACTCGCGCAGCCGACACGTGAGCCACACCCAGGTCACAATCTCACCGACATTTTCGTGTGAGAGTTTCTTCCAGCGCGCTGATACGTTATCGTCGATCCCGACAAGCAGACAACGATGTCGCGAAATATGCCAAATCGCGCTCGCGCATGCGCCCGATCGAGGGCACTGATTCGACAAGAAATGACTTGTTTGTGCGAGCCGCGCTGCAAACGCCAATGGGAATATGGCTATAACCTATTTGGCGGTTGCGTAAAATGAAGTCTTTTTCTGTACTCGGCGTTCTGTTCGAGACTTATAAATGCGAATAAATAATTTGAAATTGTTGTAACTTTCTTGCCCAAGCTCTCACTTTTGTGATTGGAATTCGTCTATGGTCAATCAAAAACTGACTCATCGTTTTGATTTTCAAATTCCATTGCGTAAAGGTTATCGCACGTAAATAAAGGATTCATAAGCGCGGGAAATCGCGATTTCAAATCCATCAAATAATCTTATGAAACATATTAAATGGGTTTTATCTAAATGTCTTATTGAAATTGCGGGAACGTTGTCTCACGTCTTAACGCTCATTATCGTAAAGCGTTTGTCGAGCGCGGAGTACGTAGAAAGCAGTTTTTTATGTTCATTTTGTGCAATTTGCACGCGAAAAAAGACAGAAAAAACACGAACACTTTCCTGCTTGGAATCATTAGTAATTGTTTTGGGCGTGGCCAGTCGGCGTTCGAAATGCTTGCCAATCTCCCACGGGAAGATTTATCGGTCCATGGATTAGGCGAGATAACAAACGTTAATAAGTCAGCCGCCACAAAGGGTGCCATATGCGCGTTACGTCGCTTACTCGCCTATCTCGGTTTCACGTTTGTGAGTCGATGTGTGAAGTGATCAGACAAGAAAGTTACCGTTTCCCATTCAAAACCACTCCACAAATTACTCTAATGAATCAAAACCAATGGAAGTCAATCAAATGTCTATGCAATTCAAATCATTCACACCTTTGCAGAAGAAATTTTGCAAAAACTATATTCAACATATCCAATGTTGTGACATACATATTTCATTTATAATTCTATTAATTCGATGAGGCTCAATTAAGAAATGTCAATTGCAATTGTAAGACAAAGATACTAAAATGAATATACTTTTGAGGTTATAATTATATTATACTGATATTTGATGCACATCGTAACTCACAATTTTCGAACCACAGTTTTTATTAAAAAATGCTTTTATAACATATTTAAAATACTCTTATAAATTATTTCATATAAGTTTCTATAAGGAAGCCACTAAAAATGTTTGTCAAATTGTTACAACTTTTTACGTAAAAGAGGTTTTTTTACTTATTATATATATTGTATATATAGGTTATTCTTACGTATACATGAAAATAGGTTATAAAAAGGTGATGTTATAAAGCTATACATTGATGGGTCATAAATAGTTCTCATATTTAACATTTATGTAATAAATAGCTTATAATCATGAGCATATGTTTCTTTTTGCATACGATGATATATAGTAATTTAGAATGTATTTTTAGAATTTAAGAAGGTTGGCTTATAATCATAGTTGGCGCATCGACACCACCGGATTATCCAATCACATTCCATATAGTATTTCACAACAGGGATTTAATTCGGTATTTCATCAGGTAGGTACTCGCGTGGTATTAATTTAGAAACGAAAAATGTAGCGCTGAGTTGAAGAGGACGTACACGCGGATGATCGCGTGCTCGGATAATATTCGTTAAAAAGGGACATCACAACGGGATGCCGATGAACCGGCTACCAACCAAACGACGACCGGTCCATCTGCGGAGTTCTTTGGCGAGAATAGAAAAAAATGCACAAAATGGTGAGCCGGCGGATTGATGTTATCCCATCGTTCTATATAAAACGTAATCTTCGCGATAACATCACGCTTTATGTTGGTTGACAAATGTCTCGCATCGTTTACTGTTAGCGTACATGCAAATCATTCGATCGGTATACGCTGATTGGCAATTAGTCTGCCAGATGATTCGATTTCTGCCGATCGACGGGTCAGCCGAGCTCCAACTCGGCCGACCTCACGCTCGCTTATTACTTTTTCTGCATAAATTGTGTATCGCGCCATATTTAGGTGGCTCTTTTATCTCTATCTAGCGGAGTAACGGTCCGAAACAGAACCGCGGACGTAAGATGTATCGCGATAGAATGGATACGAATTCCCCTGGGTGTGCCTTCGTTTCTTTCTGAATTGATATATGGCGCGCGAGAAAAAAGCCGTGTTTACAGGAATCGCCGTAACGGTAATGTACCGAGCGCTTCGCGAATTCTTGCGCCAGAGCAATTGCGCGCCTCCATTTAACGACAACTCGTAACTTTTTTCCCGCCAATCGAGTCTATAAAGTTATCAGCACGGATTTTAGTCTCGGTCGGTAATGAAGAGTGAGTGAAATTGCTTGTAAAAGGAGGACTCGAGAATTTATAAGTAATATTAGTTCAAAAGTCACGACATTTTGTTACTGCTTCTGATTACTCCTTTTCGAGGTTAATCTGAGATACGCTTATTTCAAGCAGCGTCGTATTTGTTTGATTATTGAATTTCTATACAAAATGTTAATTCTCAGTGACATTTTCTGATTAAAAAATAACCCTCGCGCTGGCCCGATAAAGCTGGAATGATAATCCAATTACAGTGGGACTTGAAATTGAATCGCGCGATGATTTTGCGTCGACAAGTTATGGCACCTAGAGTTTAAAGGGCTCCGACGTCAAACATAATTGGCTGCCCTTGGAAGCAGCGATGCTATCGACGGATAAACTTCTCGCGGTTTGCTTGCCATTGCCCGGCACAATTGGCTCATAATCGAAGATGTGATTCGTGTTTGACGTGCTATAACACAATGACAGAGCCGATCGAGCTTAAAGTAGACCCGGGCAGATG
This sequence comes from Psix sp. ZL-2020, assembly GCA_022817045.1. NCBI lineage: Eukaryota > Metazoa > Arthropoda > Insecta > Hymenoptera > Scelionidae > Psix > Psix sp. ZL-2020. The sequence continues at coordinate 19,058 of JABFQD010000030.1, forward strand.
TGCAGATTAGAGATGCGCGATCAAATTTTAATAAGCAATAAGCTTTTTTGCCACTTCCCGTTTTGCCGCGTCATTCTCCATCAGCAACGACCAGGCCAATCGGATTAGTATCGCTGATGTATGAACTAACGCACGCACGTACAAGTCGGCGCAAAGTTCGCAAGTGATTTCGCGATTCGTCGCGCGGCTTATTTCGCGAGCTCGTACCGTTATTCCTACAAATCTATTTGGATTTACTTCATTAACGATGGCACGAGACGAGGTCGGCCAGGGTTCCCGCCGGTAATTCAGCTTTATACCGACAGGACGTAGTCGAGATCCTACCGCGCGAATAATCAACGCCAGATTAATCTTGCCGAGGTGCATGTCTTGCGGCTCATCTTAACTGCCTCGCTCTAGGTACTTGATGCCACTCGCCCTGTGTTTATTTGACGTAATCAGGATAACGTCTCTTTTATACTTCTGCCATTTTATTGTCACTTGTAAATAAAATGACCTATAGGTGGTGCTGAGCTCAGAATTCAACATGGCGTTGCAACGCATTTCAGATCAGAATATTCACAGTTTTTGTTTTATACGTAAACGTGCTTGGAAGTGAATATTTCATCATTGATATGCTACTCGCGTATTTATTTGAATTATTTTGAATTGATGATCGTAAATCTTGATTTCATATTTTTACAGACAACTTCGGAAAGGTGGATGATATGAATGAAGCTAAATCCTAGTTGATATATGTAAGTTCCATTTATCTAACTGAAACTTTTGTATACTTATTTCATGTTTTCAATGAAATGATAAATATTATATATATATGTATATATATATATATATATACATATATGTATGTATATATATATATATACATATATGTATGTATAGATTGTGGAAATGCTACTCGATTTCTGACTATAGACTCAGGCTGTATTAAAATATTCCTGTATTGGAAATTAATAAATAACACAAAAGTCAAAAAACGATTTCAAAAGATTTATCACGATAATTATTTTAAAAAAGTATGAAAAGTGATTATAGACAATTCAGGATAAAAGAAATTATATAAGCAAATGAACAATTTATCCTCGGATCCCAAAAATGCAATAAGCGCAATATCGCTAAGGCGTGGCATTGCTATAGTCATGCAGGAAACCTGCATGTAAAAATGATCGAAACTATTACATTAGAAAATAAATCCTACATTTTACATGCTTTAAAAAAGCTTGAAATAATTTCATTGAAAACATGCTTTTATAAAGACGTAATAAGTATTAATTTCATTTGCCCTCAAATAACCATTCAAAATGAATAATTCAATGGCATTCATGGAATTTGCTTGAGTAAAGTATACAAAAGCGTCAATTTAAGTAGCTCATTTAAGTATTTATTCGCAAAAACTATATTCAATAAATCAATTTTCTTCATCTTTTTTAGCGATCATCCAGTAACACCAGTATCCTCTGATTGACTTAAACTTTAATCCCATATTTAACTTTTTGAGGACACCGTGTCCGCAAAGTTGCTACCATAATTGAAACGTTATGGCATATTTCTCATGCATCCATCAAACCTTTCTTGCCGAAGAAATCAAAATTCGTATGAAAGCTCTGCTCGAGTGGCATCACCGAGGTTGTATCTTACCTGCAACAAAAAAGATGGAACGTGATTAGGATGATGAAACACATTATAAGACTGTGTTATGTTGTTACGCTTAGACAATATTCCGGTCGGCCAATTTTGACGCAATAAGTACGCGAGGCGCATTTAAATGGCGCGCTCAAATGATACAGTTAATGCTAATAGAAGGCGCTGCGCGAAAGGAGCACGGGTGTGTTCGTGTCTAGCGCGACCTTCGGCCTCATCTCACAGGCTGGATGTCAGGCTAGGCCAGAACGTATGTACCGCTATGTTCATCTCCACGCAGGAAGGTGCAAATAAACGTATCCTGTCGACATCGCTACCCTACATAGCAGCAACCTTTTTTGTCGACAGACATAGAACCATCGACCAGAAACAATTTGAGGTCTATGACGCAATTGCGGACCTCGTTACCTTTGTCTGGCTCAAAGACTAAGGTCTCTTGGAGATCTGCAAGAACACTTTGAATAGCAATTATTGGCCCGCCGAGATATAAATTACGATCCCGCAAAGAACCGGACCTCGTTCTCTTCGTATTTCTTTTTCTTGCGCGCGCGTGGATTCTCGTCTGAGGGCAAAACCCCATTGTATACAGGTAGTACAGGTGTACTCGCTGCTCCTTCGTTCCTCAATGGTTTGATGCGTTCTTAAACGTCGTTCAATTATTTGATTTTTCTATCTCTAGTAAAAAGTGTTGTTTAACCTGGATTCAAGCATTGGAGGCTTTTTAACTAAGCGCAGTACAGCAATTTTCTTGTGTGACTTTGAATTTGGATGGTTGCCATGCTCTGATGAATGGTGATGCAAAATGTCGTTGAGGCTTTTTATACGAGCCATTAAAGCTTCCGTCTTTTCGTTAAATGCTAACGGTTTTGGCGATAAGAAGAGAAGACACAAATGGGCGGGCGATATCAAGTTTGAAGACGCTGTGTTTGTTCTTATTTGTTGGCAGTAAAGAGATATTAAGTACGAAGAGACGCTGGAGTGTTAATCGATATGACGTATTGGCACGAATGATTTCGGGTGGACGATGAAAGCCAGATAAATGCGAATGAACATTAACAGAGAGGACCGAGCGTTGGTGCTGATAACTTAATAGCTGGGCGAAGCCGTGCGAGCTCTTGAGCGCTTTTTAATGCTCAAGGATGGACATTCTCTCGAGCCGGAGAAGAGAGTTAATAGCAGCGACAGGCCGACTCAATGATTATCGGGAAATTGGAGCGCGGCTAATAACTTTCCTCGCAATGCGCGAAAGGTGATCGATGATTTACTGCAGCGACGTGCGCATCCAGGGTACGCATCCGCGAGTTCAAACGCAGCTAATACGTGACTTGCGTGACCTCATGTGCGTTCCTCGAGATTGCATTTTTCCAGCGGGGCCTTTTCTTCCTCGTTTATGCCTTTATTCGTGTATATCGAACGCAAAAAGAGAAAGATAATTGGCGCCTGCGCGTCTAATGGCAGACATTTGAATCAGCAATGACTCAATCGAGGTTGATCTAATGCCCAGAAATAATGTATAATGTGGCGAGTTGCTCCAGTTTTTCTTGCTGGCGAGATAATTGTCAGCAGCGCCAGCCAAGACTGGGCTCGATATTGATTCAATTATGCAGAGATTAATAGAAGCGTGATAGCGGCCTGCGCAAAGAGTAGCAATTTAACGCAAACGAGCTCCTCCGCGAGCGTACGTACACCGGCACATACACTCGCTCATGGCGTTTGTTTGCACTGCCGCTAAAGGAGATCCCAAGTCCGGCCCAGATAAACGTGTCAACGAGCAAAGCTCGCTCGTTACTTTCGTTTCTTTGGTCGTGACCAACCTAGACTGGACTTAGTGATCGAGTAACGGTGATATATTCGAGCAGGATGTGGCCATTTCATTGTGCATCAAATGCAGGCCCCAATGAGAGAGAAAACAACGACCCAACACCTTCAAATACCGCTGAAGAAAGTTTATCGCCGCTCGCTAATCTACGCCTATTTCAATTTATCCGATATTTTTCGATAGAGTCTCGTTTCCTCTGAGGTGATGAACAATTTACATTGAAAATGAACTTCATTTCCAATGGAAATGCTCGAGCGGAGAGACGCAAAGTGTAAAAGCAGCTCGCATCGGCGTATCTGCCAAGTGACGAAGTGAGATTCGATTATTTTGAAAAATATCTCAGCGTCTTTTAATGGTTCTTGAAAGCTACTGATAAGCGAATTCCGAATAAGGGCTTTGATACGGATAGACATTAATGCAACCTTTTACGAGGCACAGAGTGTAAACTGGCGATTCTATTCCGATTCAGACTCGGTATTAGCATACTCGTAAGTCGACGTCTGTATAAGTAGAACACTCAAACTTTATGGACGACGAGCTCGCTTGGCACTTCATTTTATACGATCAGTCTTTATTCTTTGCGGTCGCTTTTTTACTACCCGCGGCTCATTACTAACCATCTCATTTTCAAGATACGCATTTCTATTAACATTATAATAGGCCTGTTCAATTTTAAACAATCATTATCTCGCCGCAATGTATTCAGATATTTTCAGTTCGGCTCCACAAAAGATTATACTTTAATACTTTACGCGAATGCGAGACAAAATTCCAATGGCAATTATTCAAACTTGGCAAACAATAAATTGTTTCAGTGAAGATGAAGTAACTTTTTAATGAGATCGAACATTCCTGTTAAATTTTATCGCCAAGTTGAAAAAAGGCGTTGTACATCTTACACATTTCTTTTTCTTTCCAGATAAAACCTAATGTGAGATGATTTTTTATCATGCGAAGAAATCGGAAGGCGCGAGCAGGATAATTCTGAAATTTATAAGTTACACGGGATCCTCGCATTCGTCGTCATTCTGTTGGTGCAGATATATTAAGAGCACTGTTGAGGTATCGCGATACGGTGCCCCTCGAATGCTGAGACCTGGCGAAGCGAAAATTAAAAAAGAAACGCCGCGGAGTAAAGAAAGAGATACGAGGGCCCAATAATTTTAACGAGCCTGCAGCGTGGAGAGCGGCATCTATGCGCGTGACTCCGCCATTTTAATTGGTCACGAATATTTTCGCGACTTTACAATTAAAACTTATCTCAAGAAGTTTCTGGAAAAGTTTCAAAAAGAGTTTGCTATCGCACGCATGAAATATCGTCTGTTGGCTGTGCGATTCGCTGAACTTGGATCTCTTCCGTAGAAAAAAAGAGGCCCCTGAAAGAGCCGGAAGTGGAATTAAGTCATTTTTCTTTTTGACTTTGTTTTCAGACGAGCAAGCGAGTCCGACTGGTTTAATAATTACTTGGATGTCGTTTCTCTGAGTTTTAAATGCTTAATTTGGGGTTCGCGTGTATTCACAGGTTAGGAACCAGCCTGGCAACATTGTTCTCCAGACGCAATTTCGCTCACTTTAAGAAACAAACGTAGGAAGTCATACGTGCAAGTCCGAGCAATGCACCATAATTTTAATAATAGTAATTAGTGTATTATTGTTTAATCTTGAGTTTGAAAAGAATCAACGAATACATTTGTATATTTCAAAGCTGTTTCAGCATGAGAATATATTTTTGGATCTTTTAGATCTAGAAGATCGAATAGTGTCAGCATGACACTCCAAAAGAAAATCCTTCAAGCAATGACAGCTGGCATTAGTCAAGTTGCTGTCAACCAATTTAATGACCGAAAATCTTGAGCTCCCAACATCATTTCTTTCACAAGATTCGGACTCGTCATCGCTAGAAATCGATAGTATCTCGATAGACACATTATTTTGTTTATCTTCTAGTATGAAAGTCATAGCAGCCGATGATTATTATCGCTGAAATAACTTTCTCGCTTAAGGAATTCATAGAAAAGATAATCCTCTTTGTCCAATGCTACTGGACATTCGATTTTCAATTATTCAACTCGTCGATTCGAAGATCAAAAACAAAGCTCGATTGGCGGGAACTGAAACGCGCAACTTCTTTCGCTTGAATATTTAGTTTGGGGAGTGCGACGCGTACACACCTAAGTCGAACGTCTACCTGACGAGAGAGTTAATTGATAAAATCGCGCCGATATGAAAAGAGTGCGATATACATCTGCATCGCGGAAAAACGCAGAATTAATGGAGCTTCGATAAGGCGAATAAGAGAATTCCCACGCGCGAGAACATGGCGTTCCCATCGAGCGAGAGCGCACGCTCGCCCGATTGGCCAGTCAACCAGTTCGGTCTCCGCAAGTACGTCCAAGTCGTGGCCCGATTTCGCATTGACTCGCAAGCAAATTTCATAAACTGCTCTGCCGATTTCACGATAACCGTAAACAATCTGCTTTGTATGCATTTTCACGCTCATCTCATTCATCTTCATTTTTATCTGCAGCTTTATTTTCGTAATCCAAAGTTCAACTGTTTTTAAATTTTAGGTTTATTTTATCCTTTGCTCGCAGTCGATTAGTTGATAATGATTTTTCTGCTGTTCACTTTCTTTCGCAGTTATAAATTAGCTGCGTTCGAAAATCATTGAATAGCGTTACGTATAGGTAGATTGGAGTTTTGGTCGATGAATTTTCGCAGCGTATGGGCGTATAGCAGCGTCTTGAGTTGCACTTATCCAAGCAAGTTCGCGGTAGCCTCGGGACATCACGAGCGGGGGAACCCCCTCCCTGGCTCTGGCTCACATTTCTTTCGAGCCCCTCTCGTCCTCTTTTTCTCGCTGCTTCCTTTTCCAATGGACAGCATTCTCCATCTCGGAATCTTTTTCGTGGCCTGTTTTCGTCGACCTTTTTTTTCCCTCGAAGCCGCACTCGTTACTCTTTCTTTCCACCAGCGAGAGACCGACGTGAACGTCAATGATCTGCGCGCAGCGTTTGGCTTCGCCACGCCAGATAAATAAATTGGATTAGGGTGCGCGCTCGAACGTGGTCACGCAAAAAATGCAGCGCATCATTTTTTGTCAAACGATCATTTTTGTTGTTCGATCGTTTTCATCCTCAGTTGCGTGCTGCTATCTATCTGACTGATTGTTGGCATTTCACTAAATCCCAAAATTTGGTTTAGTCTTGTTTCGAGGCTGAAATCAAAGTGGATTAAAGCATCGTTTAGTTAAATAGCCGCGACACGTATGACATGAACAAAACACGGTAGATAAGAGCGGCGAAACGAGTTTGCCAAGAGGATCGGAACGCAGTGGCTGTATATTCAAAGGGCCAGGGATTTGCAAAGTGGCTGACTAAGGCAGAAGACTTTTAATGAGCTATGGTCAGTGTCCCGCGTGGCCATTCAATTGATATTATCAGCCGGGCTTAAACGAATACCCGGCGCTGCTATTGTGTCAACAATGCGCGCCGATTCGAGAAAAGCCGACTCATTTCTGCCTCACTCAAAACCCGTCGATCCTCATTTTTCAGCGAAGGTTATAAACATTTTTTCGACTCCAAACCAACTCTATTGTTGAGTTCTCACAGTCACTCGCGCAGCAACAAAGAGAATTATGCAATCCGCTGGAAAGCATCGAATTCAATTTGGAAGCGCCAAATCGACGATGCAACGTGAACGTGTCCTCAGGGTACGGTCTTTATTTGCAGTTACAACGGGATGCGATTCCGTGCGTACTTTCGTGATATCGTGCCATAACATAATTTGCTGAAGTTCGGCTCGACTTGACGTCCTGCGGCGAGGAATTATGCCTAAGTAGCGACCAAGCGGAAGTGGTATAAATAATATACGTCGATCGCCGCCGCGGGTTCGCAAGATTATCAAGCTGAGCGAATCTGCATAGACAAAAGTCGCGAACCATTCGCGGGGATCCTCCATCGCACAACAATTGACAGCTATTGATGGCATACGAATAATAAACGGCGGAACGCGTTTGATCTTTCCCTCAAAAGCGCTTTAAAAAGCATTCCAAGTATGAACAATAAAAAAACATCAAATACCAGTAGCAGCGCTAGAAATTGTTTCGTAGCAAAAATAATGACGTCCATTCGATGTTTCAAAAGAAATATTTATTTATTTGTTAACGTTTCATTTAAGTCGAACAAATGAGTTGAAATCGAATTTATTATTTGAAACTTTAAATTTGATTCGTTCAAAATAAATGATGAATTGTAAGGTGAAAATCACTTATTGAAAATTACGAAGTAGATTCAACTAGTTGAAATGAGATTCGATAAAGTATACAGTTAAATTAATACAAGTCGTGGATAAAATGATTTTCTTTATGACGTATTAGTCGCAGCTAGGAATTAATTAAAGTCTTCATATAAACCATTTTCAATAAGTGGAAAGGATTATGCAGTACTGATTATTAATCTTGTGAATAATTTAATTAGAATTTGTTGAAAAAGTAATGTAGCTGGCTTACAAAGTAACTATTCAACTAGTATAACTCAGATATTTAATGTGCTGGGTATTCAAGTATAAGATATATATTAAAAAGGTAATAATAACTGATTTGCAAGTTGCAAAAATGCAATAATTATAAACGATATTTCAAAGTTGTGTGGATTTTTGAATGAAACAGCTTTGAAAGCAACAATTTTACAAAGCGCGTTAGATAAATTTTCTTTTTCAAAGACGGAGAAATTCTTTTCTTCAGAGACAAAAGTTCTAATTTGTCAGGCGATGCGTTTTGCGTAAGTTGTGTGCTTTTTGTCTATCTCGAGTCAACGAAAATGAATTCTATTTGCATTTTATGTTTATTAGCTCGCGGTGAAATCTTTACGAAAAATGTCATGATTAATGGCGAACGCGTGAATTTGAAACAAGTTTGTGGATAAGTTTAAGCGGCAGTATGAGGGCTTCACAAATCCAGCAGGCGTTTATCATAACTCGCATAATTCATGAGCGTATCTGGCCACTTGAATATTCGAATTGTCGCACGTCCGTTCCATTAGCTAGACCTTTCACAATTCTATGGAATTGTGAAATTGTCTCTACACCCAAAGGATTACGATGAGTTTATCTCCGTTCTGCTGCTCCGCGCGTGGCACCGTTCCCGAATTTATGCCCTTACGAGTGGTTTATTGATTCAAATTTACGATTGGCCCGGTCTTTCAAGGAAATAATACAGATGAGGTATAGAAAAAAAGCCGACAGTTTTTCGAATAAATATAGCCTCCCCTTTTTCTTTCTTCCGCAATTAATTCAGACGTTTCCTAATTTCGGATTTTATCTTAGGATTTCATTTACATGATATAACTATTAAACATATTAATTTGATTTCGTCGTCCTAAATCAAATATTAGTACGTTAGCTTAGCCAAGTATGTCGACTTTATCGAATTTTCGACTTCCAATTTCTTGTCTTTAATAATAATGAAATATTGTAGGAGAAAAAATATGACGGCAGCGCTGAAATGTACGCTGCGGAGGAACGCGCGCAAACGCACATCTCGAGAGGATGCGCGATGAGAGGCAACGATTTGCAAAGGATATATGGAATGCTGCAGAACATGATTGGGAGAATTTCGCAAGAGGAAATAAGCTGGCGGGTGTTTTTAGAAATATCTACATCGCCGCTCGGAGAAAAATTATTTGGCTCGTAAAAGAGGCATATCTTCGCCGAGGACTTTGAAGTCTGAATGGATTGGAGTGCTTGATAGGAAGGAAGCTGATAAAAATGATACACAATCGAGCTTTGGCACAATATTGCCGCAGAGCCTTTTGGGACCACCGTGATGATCCGATGTTTTTACACCTCGTTTGCTAATACGCATCGTTTATGTTAATATCGTTGGATGCTCTTTGAAAACACTGACCCTCGATGGGTCGTAAAAAGTCAATCGGTATGGAGAACCCGAACGAATCGGCTGGAATACGTCGTTGGATGAGATAGATCCACGGAAAGTAAGAGGGACCTCTTAATTATAATCTTGGTGGAAAGTAAAGAATCATTTGGAGTGTCATAAAGACTATGAAAAATGTTCTTAAACACTTGGGCGTAGATTGAACGAAGAGGAAATCTGGCGAATATTATAATGCGTTCGTGAGATGATAAATATCGATTTATCTTACGCTCTTATGCAGGAACAATGGAATTTTTTGGACTTAGCTGTATACATAATACATTTAACTCGAACAGCGCTGTTTATCTGGAGTCAGTGATTTTGCAATTCAGTGAAACTGTTTGAAATTGTGACTGTTTGCTCAAAGATGATAGAATGATTCGACTGTATTATTCGTTGCGATACAGCAGATTTGGGCCGGCAAAACAACGAACTGTTCATGCATTATTAACGCACGAGCAAACGTAACCAGTGAGCACGTTTTTTTTTACCCGGTCGAATTAAGGAATGGACAAAAAAGGCTGGCGCAAAAAAGCGTCCTGGCTGAATTCATGTATTTCTCTTGATCATTACAGCCGAGGGAAATTTAGTAGCCGCATGATTAGTTTAATTATGGCAGAATCTTTATCCGAAGCAATATCTGCAGTAATGAATAGTAAGAGGCATGATATAGTAATTCTATATTAATCTTAGAATTATCTTTTATTTCTAATGCCATATAGTTCGTAGCGTGCTATCGTAGTGAAAAGTTGTGCCTGAGTCACGACCACCAAGTGCCTACTTAATTTTACATTAGTACGCTCATATGCTGCAGCTGCGAAATCTGTGCACTCCGCATCATTTGTTAGCCACTGCGCAATCATTCCAAGCATTTCTCTATTCCGCATTACCATTATCATTATGAACATGAAATGAAGATAATTTACGCAGCTCTAGATCGATGTTATGGGTAGCATAAAGTTGAATCATTGGTATGTATGTTTTTGATGCAAAAACTATAGCAACTTTTGGCCCACGTAGTGATGAGGTACTAAATAAGGCGCTAGTAAAACTGCTCGTAGGCAAAAAAATGGTTGCAAGTAAGACCTTGAGTCACCCTGCGGACCTTCGAGAAATTGAGTATATAAATCCGAGCTCCTAGGGGACGTTTATTGTTTCAGTGGGATTATTTATCAAATGTTTTGTATCAGTGTAAAAAGGCTATCGTGTGTTGCTTAATTTTGTTTTTTCTCGCAAGCGGCGTTCATGTCGGCGACCTCCACCTGAGAATTATTTTTCGAAAGAACAATGGCAAGAGTAAGGCGGACCAGAGGGACAGAGGGAGTCTCGCGGTGACTGTTCGATGCGTTTTTCATTGGCGTGGAGGATCGTGATTCCGCAAAGAGGAAACGATGGCGCCCTTCGGTCGAGGCCACGTCGTCGTACACATTGTCCTGTCGGAGGGCATTATTTATCTCGGAATCCCGAGAGGAGTCGCTTGCTCAGTCGAAAGCCGAGCGTCGAAATTCGCAAAGACCGACGACGACCGATGACCGACGACAGTGACACGTTATAGACGAGTTGGCCAAGTCGCGGATTTTTGAAGCGTGTGAATCGACGTTAATGCGAACTCAATTACCGAAGACGATCAAAAGCAACTGGCCGATGGTCACGCGCTTGCGTTGATAAATCGTGTACGAATCGCGTGGCGGCGAGCGGCTGAGCGTCATGCTGCGTGACATCCTGCCTTATTAACAAAGAATGATTTAGAAATTTCGTTGGCCATATTTGTTTGTCGTTCTTTTTGCGAGTCGTCAGCAAAGCGCAGACGCAGAATTAATGAGAGTTCTTTGTCTTGTGCAAATCCCGCGGGATGGCTGTGATATAAGAGTTCTACGCGAGATGCGTATGATTTATGAATCAGCCGTACATCGCCAATTGGCGTGATGAATGGGTACGCCTGTCGATGTGATAAGTACGGGACAAGCCAAAGAAGCCGGCCATTTATTAAATAGCGACAAATGCGGAGAAAAGTGACAATCGCGGATAATGTCACGTCCGCGAGCGTGGCATTTGCGTTGACGAGACAGAGCTAAGTGAATCCTGTTTTCTCGATTACGTTGAAGCGACTCCTTTGATGAGTATTATTAGTCAGCACGTAAAATCGCTTTTCTACAAAAGAGAAAAATGAGAGTCCAAGAACTACCAGCTAAATATATACGCTGGAACATTTTTGCCGACGACTCGCAAAAGGGCCTGTAACTAGGTTTATTTCAATACCTTAACAGTCAGAGTGTCATTTTGTTTTCTTCTTTTTCAGCCGCACAGCAAGGGTTGGGGATTGTTTTGAGGATAAACGGAACAATGACATGGGGCATAGATTTGGCGATGGAACAGGTTGAGGTTTTCGTTTCTTTTCTTCGGGAAATAAAGGAGGATGCTTAATGGTGTTAGTTAGCTCGAGAAAAGAAGCTGGGGAAGAGGCGAAGGATGATGAAAAAGGTGCAAAGGAGACGGCGAAGAAACGAGAAGAAAAAGAAATCGCGCACACTCGACTGGACGGCAGCCATTGTCCTAGGTGGACAATGCGAAGAAGAGGTAGCGTAGCCGGGTCGCTATATAATGCCAAGGGCCAATCTACATCTTCAATAATATATCATGCGGCCGTTTGGACGAGGGCAGAGTTTTACAAGCGCTTCTAAACGTAAACGATCTTGACCATATCAACGCACGCTCATGCCACACTCTCAGCAATACAAGTATATCAGTCCTCTGAATATTGAGATATCTTGCTCTCGCGGGGCGATCCACTTGCGTCGAGTGTCAGGCGAATCAGCACTTCCTTCTAGATAACCAGTACTTCAATCCTCATGACCGATTATGTCGAATTTCGCAGCGCGAGAAATCTGCCCAAGGACAAAGAAACTGAAAGTACGTGCTGTTCCATTTCTACTTGTCGAGGACGGACGTTACCTTAGGAATTGCGAGCTACGAAATTCCGGTTCCGTGTGAACACTAGGTTCTTTGTACTGGAGATGGTTCGTGAGATAACATTGTTTCATGCTATGGCGTACTGGTCCACGGCATCTATCACGCCCAGTGTCATCTTCATAAGGATTAACCAGAAGTCGAGACAAGAAAAGCAGATCAAGTTGCACCGCAAGCAAACCTTATATTGAATAGCTTTGTATCGGCTTACAATTTTGATTTACGCTATAAATAAATCTCACGCCTACTCATGCGGAAATTCTGATCGTTCGTCTATGTCGCCAATCAGGCTGAGCCTCGGATGACGTTGGTACCAATCAATGACTAAAGTCTCTAGTTTTATTAAGGTAACAATTGTCTTCATGGTACAATGCTTGTTCTAGGCGTAGGAACAGAGTCACTCATTGATAGCAGGTGTCAAATATCATCCATATGCAACAAGCTACATTGAATAATGAAATGTATTCATGATTTGCTGATAAGTGATGATGGTGCAATGAAGATAAAAAAGTAGTCAATTTTAGCGATTGGTATATAAATAGTGAAAACATTAGATAGATCTTTGGTTTTAATTGAGAAACTATTTCAAAGGTTAGGCCAATCTGAAGAACTAAGACATTACCAGTAGCGGAATTATTTTCCTGGATTAAGTTGTAATCGCGAATCTAAGGTTACAAGCTGGAATTAAGTTTAAGAATTGCGTTAATGTTTGAAAAACAATCATGATTATAAAAAGAATATGTGTTGGTGAAGAATTGTGGAGAAAAAGATTTATCCGAATGGGTATATGGGATTTATTAAAATTGTTTGTCAAAGGCTGAAGCATCTGAAGCGTTTAGAGAGTGTAGGAAAATAACGACGGATGAAACAGAGGAAAACAAAGTTTCCACGCATCTCTGCGTCGGCCGCGCATTCTTCGGTTGACGGGGATTTTACATAATTTTGTAAATTGGCCATAAACGTAAGGCAGCTCGTTTCTACTGGAGAGTAGCCATTGCGGAATCTTGAATACGCGAAGATATCCTTTTTCCTCGAAGCTCTTAGAGCTATTTAGCGGGATCCTTTTACGGGACAGCCGGGCTTCGACAAGAAAGGAAAGTACAAGCGATAAGGGAAGGGGCACTCGAGCCGGGTACAAAAAAAGGAAATTGAACTAGAGGGAGAGAGCAAAGAATGAACGAGCGAGAGAAAAAGATAGACTCGATGGAAGACCGATGAGGAAGAAAGAAGACGAGAGCCTCAGCGAGGATCCAAAATGGCGACGAGAACAACAAGATAAGCCTTCGAAGAGGTTTATCCCGGGCCAACGGATTTCGTAGAGCCCGTCTCATATTTCGCGAATCTTGCTATCATATTTTATTCTTATCCCCTGTTTGCTCTCGCTTTCTCCCACTTCCTCTTTACTGGCTCATCCTGGGCCATATGAGCTGGACCTTTCTTCCAGACACTGCATTTGTTATATTTGACCCTTCCTCGGCAAGCTCTTATTCCGTTTATATCACGTTTAACATTTCTTCGAAATTGGTAACACAATTCTCATCGTCAAGCCAACTCACCGTTTGATTTGTTTCTCTCGGTTCAATTTATTTTTTACTTTTCATCTCTTCAATGAAAATGCGCCTGGACACATTGGGGCCGCAAGAAAAAAAGTCGCGTAACTCGAGCTTCAAAACTCGATCTAACGATATCAAATTAAAGTTCCTCGAAGAGACTTTTTGTGGCGGAAAGGATTGAATTTATGGCGACGGAGCGGTTTATCCCGATTATCGGAATGCGATAAAGCGCATCCGATCAGAGCTCGATATCTCTGAGGCAGAGGAATCTGTTCACAGGGTGCGACTGCTTGTCGATGGCCGAAGGATTTGCGGAAAGACTAGACCCTCGGCTGCATTATCTCCGACGACGTCTCGAATGTCAAACAATTAAGGCTGACTTACGCGTGGCAAAAATAAACGAGTCGGCGCGGCGGCTATCAGATGCCGCGCGGACTTGTCATCTCGCAAGAATTTACTGACTGCGCTGCGCGATGTGCACTTGGCGACTCATATCACACCGCGTTAATCTCCATAACCGTACGTTATGGTTCGTCGCGGTGAATCTCTGGCCGACCAAAACGACCAACACAATTTTAACACGCATTGTTAGCGCAAGCATGAGCTCGTTCTGACGGATCGTTTGGTTTTTGCGGAAAAACAAGCCCGGGCTGCGTACCATTCAGCCACCAGATGGAGCGCGATAACCATCGCTGTACAAAAGCTGTGGCAAATGTAATGTGTATAACAGTTTCCATTATGACAGCGAATTATCTTTCGTTCAAACTGGTATATCTCGGGGTTAGTTTCGGTTGACCAACGAGATGTGCATAACTACGCGCAATAGTTGTTTGTGCGCATTTTTTTGCCCACACTTCAGGAATTCATTAAACGCACAACGAAAACTTTCAACGCTGACTTTCTCAGCGAGAATTTCGTCGATAATCGATCACACTAACGGCAGAGAACAGGGGATAGTTGAGTCAACAAAAAGCATCGATTGTCGACTCGCGTTCTGAATTTCTGATATGTCGCACTTTCGTTGCGAAACGACCAAGCGAATTTTCGCAAACAAGGACGCTCTTAATTGATGGCAAAACGCGCCGTAAAAAGAATCAATTTAAACGCTTTTGACTTGTTTGCTCCGATGCTGTGTGCTGAAGAAAAACAGTTCCGATGAAAGGGGCCAGCAAAAACGTCCCTCACGTACTTATCGTCAATTTTAATTGCTTCTATTATCACGTCGGCAGACTTTTCTTTGTCAAATCGAACAAGGAGCATATTTGCGCGCCCGAAAAAGAGGACGATCAATTCAGAAAGTCGAACTTACCTGGCATACAGACGCAGCGAAATGTCCCAGGATCGTCGAGACAAGATCCGTCATTTTTGCACGGGTGTGATTCGCATTCGTTTACGTTCGTCTCGCACCTCGGTCCCGTGAATCCTTGTGAGCAGTTGCATGCAAACGAACCTGGCGTGTTCACGCATATTCCGTCATGTTCGCAGGGCGATCCTGGAAAGAATTATAATCATCGATTAGTTTCTATTATTCACTATACAACCGTGTTCTCATATAAAATTATTTTTTCAAGAACGACATAAATTTGTCAATTTTCGACTGGATTATAAATTATCTTACGTCAGCGGCGAGACAAAGCGATCGAAAACAGTTTAATGCACGCAAGAAATTAACATGTCGTTTGAGAAAAAACCAGATAATAAACGGGTTGGAATTGATTTTCAAGAATGCGAATAATTACCGACTTAAGATACAGTCTCGAAGTTAATTTAAGAATCAAATCTAAATAATGTCTAGCTGAGTTCGAGGTTGAGGTCTAACAGTTTTTCTTGAAATATGATTTAAATAACCTAAACTTATTCAGTATTTACAATTTAAATCACATTTAACATCGTTTTTATTTCGCATCCTGATGAGCTTTGTAGAAAAACAATTTGCAAATGAGTAACACCTTACCACTGCGAGGAGAAAAGTCGTTAGGCTTATGAAAATAAATAATTCGCTGAAATTACTTAAGCACTCTAATTAAAAAAGAATCATTATAGATGTTTCTCAGCAGTTCCAATTAGCATTGTCTTTGGACTGTTTTAAGGCGTTTCAAAACACTTCGGGAGGCTGATGCGTGCGAAACTTTTCATAATAGTTGTGCTCGTAGGTGAAAGTCTTTATCCGGTTCTCATCGCGTCGACAAAGAAGATCTTACGCGGATCGAGATTTTGAGCGTAATGTGCCGGTATGTGATGAAAGTTGACGTACAAAAAGTACGCGATCGGACAGAAAGGGTTCGCGCGGCTACCTTCTATGGTTGCGCTGGACGCAGTCAAAAGGTAGTGATAATGAAAGCGATTCGCGCGACGACGTGTGCGGCATAATAGATTCCAACGTCACGTGACAAAAACCAGATTTCATCGGCGGAGCTTTTACGGATTCGAGCCAGACATTGCCAATTTGGCGAGAAAAAGGTAACGATTTGTAATGAACGTCACGGCAAAATAACGTATCAAAAAGGTGTTAGGAATTGCGATTATTATTATGCCATAATTAAATTTGAAAGAGCCATCTTAATATCTCGCCACGTAATTATTTTCATTATTTCTTCCTCAATTTTAGCATTGTCGACGTTTAATTGAAACCTCAAATTTAAAATGTTCATTTCGTTTTAGAAAATATACTGAAGAAAATGAAATATAATCTTAAATGAGCACTGACAGTTTTTTTTTTTTTTTTTTTTTGGTTTCTAATTGTGTTTTATTATTTTCCAGAATAAAAAGAAGAGAATCTGGAAGCCGAGGGAGTAACGAGAAATTTCACGAGGAATGAGAAACACCTGTCACATAAGTGACTAGGAGTCAATTATGGGGGATATTTATGAACTTTTCCGAGAGCGGCTCTTAAGGGGACCCTTTTCATGACTGCGCAATTAAAACGTCCTCAGAAGATGCCAGATTGCAAAGACATTTTTATTGGCGAAGAGCAAGATATGTCTGTTTTTCCAGCATTGTAATAACCATCTCGAAACCACCATCATGCTCGAATTAAAATAAAAAACACATTTCTTAACAGTGTTTACAGCGACCAATCTATTCATGTTTACATCTTACAACATATTACAATTTTTGTTATAACTTTCTTGCCAAGCTTTCTTATTCTCCAATTTATCTTCAACAAATTTTTATGTCTACGATTTATGTACCTTTTAACGTATTTTACACTTGTAAACAGAATCAAACTGTTTTTTGTTCGATTCAAAATATATTCAATTAACATAAATAACTAGCAAAATTAAATAATTAGCAAAAATAATTTTCACGCATAGCAAAGAAAGTTAATTTTTAGTTTTTGAAGAAAGGTTTGAAAGCATGAAAATTGTAGTAAAATAGTATTAAACAAAAAAAAAACTTTCACTTGTGATTTTATTATTCAGGGGTACGTTTTGTTTTGGTACTTCAAGTTCATTCACGCTGTGTCAGCTATATTTTAAATTACACGAAAGTCCTGGCTTCTTTTGCAGCAGGGCATCGTAGAAGCTTAATGTACCAGAAAATATGCAATCTAGATAATAACAGAGCAATCTTAGCGAGTAGAGGTCATTACAGTTGTTATTAAAGTTAAAATAACAATTTAGCTTTTAATTAGGCTCGTTCTTATGACGCGATTTCTTACTCTTGTCGCACCTCCGTATGGTTGAAACATTTTTTGGCATAATTATGATGCACTTAAACCAATTTAATTTATCAAGAACATTTTATTTTGTAATTCTATTTTATTATACTTATCATTTGCAAATTGATAAGAAAGTTATTCAAATGTTATTATTTATAATGGTACAATTTTTGAATCACAATTAATATGTACAATATAGTAAAATAAAAATGTCTCCACATTTCTCATTTTCGTTAATGTTTTTTTTCTAAAAAGCCATTCTCTTATTAGTACGGGTAGTCTAGAATCATTCAGGTATTTGGAAGATCCTTCAAGATATCCGTTTACTTCTTGCAGGAAGCAATGTTGCCAAATTTCCTATAGAGATCATTCTTACCAATGAATTGATTTTAACCAGTTATTCAATCGAATTTGACAGATCAATTAGGAGGAGAATTGGAATATTTAATTTCATTTAATCGCATTGCACGAAGATAAAAACGGACAAATTTACTTTGACGAGAAATATGTAAACAATGACAATTAAAAAGGTTTATTTGCATATAATTATGAAAATAACATTTGTATTAATTGCAATTACTGTTTCATGCAGAACAATTGTGACTTTTAATTGAGCAAATGAATAAACTAATTAGTGAATTAAGGAAATATGTAAAATAACTGAAAAATATAGCATAAACTGATTAAACAAAGTGATAAATTATTCGTAAACTGTTATATAATTCAAATTATGAGTCGTCAAAATCAAACGAGAATAATACACAGCGATTTCGAAATTAAAGAACGTATTTGGAGGAATAAAGCACTTATAAACTGCGGGAGATCGTTTCAGGCAGTTTGAACTGCAAATGGCTTAAGATGTTTTAAAAGATCCAACGTAAATATTTATAAGGGGATACAAGCGGAATGGTTTTGGATAGGTGGAACAATTATGGAAAAAACATTGGAATTCGTTTTTATGATTCTAAGCAACTACATTTCATCTATGATTAGACATTCTTCATATAAACACGCGTAAAGAAAAGTTTCCGTTCTGAAGCTAAATAAATACAGTTTGAACATAACTATTTTATGAATAAAACATTTACTTATCACATACTTTATTCATATCTTTCTGCTCCTAATAATATAAGCAGAGAAACTTTTTATATGAGAAAAGCTTTTATTAAATGATAAAAAAAAACTTGGCTAGATGCAAAAACTTGAAAGTGCAAAGTAGCAGTAACAGGGTGAATACCGTAATTGGTACCATATTTAATAGCAATGATGATAATTTCGTGTAATAAGTAGACTAGATTTTCACACGTCAAAAAATATGACAAAAAATATTCAAAGCCATATCGATAATTATGCCCCATGGGCGTTAATAACCCATGGTGAATGACTCCGCGATAGCGCTGTCGAGTATGAATCTGTCGTTTGACAGAGCCTGGGGAATCTCGATGAGTGCCCTGAAGGATTTTCTAGTGGGCATCTTGGACTGATAAAAAAAGCCATCAATAACAAAAATAAAAGATAAAAGTAAAATCTAATTTTGTGAAACTCACTCAATTTTAGTGGCAATATTGAAGATGTGCTAACGCGAATCGTTCGGCAAATGTCATAATTTGATTTTGATCGTAAACTGCGTGTTTCATGCATATTCAAAACGGTAAATATACGTTTCATATTAATAAGTAAACGTTCATGTTTAAAGGTCGTTAATTATACCGCGAAGGTAGAGTTTCTGAAAATGGTCTCTTAATTGGTGGGGTATGAAATTATTTGTGAGCGGTGGACTACTATTAATGCAAAAACTCGAGACACCAGGTTGGTACTCAAATGAGAAGAGCGAGCAAGCCTCCAATCAGACGTCGCATATCACGATTCGTGGACAAATGACAACTCGGTGCGTACGATAATGTCGATGAAACGACATCGAAGTTACCACAATTTGCGATCGTCATTCAGTTTATTATGTCGTGAGGCATCTCAGCGATGCTTATCTGCTGTAACGTTTGAACCGATGATATTTTATTCATAGTGTTTGAATGTACAGTGACAAAATTTCATACATTGTCCGAGATGTCAGAAAAGTCGTTGGTAGCCGCCCTAAGTCGGTGTTCACATTTAGAAATCAGTGTCTCGTAATAAAGTATACTGTTTTATTAGCATACAATACTATGTGTGTACCGTGAATTTGTAATAAACGTTGGAACCATTGTTTCATGTACTTAGATTTATGTGCATAAATCACTACTTTTTGTTCCTCAACGATTACAAGTTTCATTAATACTATTTTCATTCAATATTACATTGCAAATGAAATTCTCCAATGTTTTAATTTAGTTTCATCATATCTTTGTGACGTTAATTCTCAACTTTTCAATAATTCATTCTCAACATTGATATCTCTTTTTAGCTGATACTGGACCATGAATCGGGCTATCGGTCGATGTCTGCCCTTTCCTAGAACTTGTTCGAAGGTCCGAAAAGCAATGTTGTACAATAATTTGAGGAGCTCGAGCCATTAATATATTGGTGTGATGGTATTTGGGACTATGGTGCCTCTGCTCGTAGATGATTATCGAGCAGGTTAGCTAGAAATCTAAAACACGTCGAAGCCTATTTCCAGTTCACGCTAAAAAGCCTTTCAAAATCGGAGTTACAAATTGTCACGAGTAAATGCCAATAATTTTGGTTACAGAAGCAAATGTCTCTTAACCGCACTGATAATTTGTTTATTGGGCATTAGGATCAATTGGTAGGCATGATACTAATCTAAAATCAGTCTAAGAATAGGCGGTTATGAATGCAGACCTTGGGAACATTCGTCGATATCCTCAGAACAATCCAATCCTTTGTAACCTGTTGCGCAGGAGCAAGCAAATGAGCCGTTGATGGGACTCGTATCGCATATAGCTCCTTCATGACATGGATTTGATGTACATGCATCCTCCAAATGGCAAAGCAAACCTGAAATAAAATTTCATTTTATCAATCAAAAGTTTTTACAGCTACAAAGATTATATTTGTTTGGATAATTAATAATATTAATAGGCATGCATTTTCATATGTAATTTATACAAATTTGAATAATGCTAATGTCAGACTGAAAGCTGAATAATTTTCCAACAAAATTTGTCATTTGAACGTTTATCTACAGATATAAGAAATTGTCCGATATGTTTCTAAGATGAGATACTAGCGAATGGGCAATCGTAAGCCAAAGATGGTCATCTCATTGACGCAAGTTTGCAGTAAGGAAAATAAGAGCGAAGCGTTTGGTAAGCCGCGACGATATGTCAAATCGAGCGTGTAACCCGATAAGAAGTCGATGAAGCCAAAAACGCGCGCGTCTCTTGGCAGTCGGGCCCGGCACGTTTGCTGCCCGCGACCTCGACTCAAATAACGATTGCCAGTCCAAACTCGTTTCTCCTGTAAGACAGAGCCCAAGGACACCGCCTGCTTTCGAGATTCCACAAGTGATCCTGTCGATCGCGTGTGCAGCTAGAAGCCGCTTCTTGTGCGCAAACTCAATAACATTCGCGAGTCTACCATAATCGGCGATCGTTAATCGATCGGCAAAAGAAAGTCAAATGCCGACGAAGAAAGGGAAGTTTAGTCAGTTCTGATTCTGTATTTGGAGTCGGTCTTTTATTATGAATAATAAACAATCCGTTGCGTCATTTTTCTCATCTGCAAAGCCGTTCAACCAAAGGCTCACTTTTGTCATCAACCCAAACCGATTTCTCCTGATTGAAATAATCACAATTCTCCAAACCTCTTCTAGATTATGCGACTTCCTGTTTTGACAGAATCGTACTGAATTGATTATGCGCTTTAAATGTGCCATTTTACGTCAGCCAGGTTTAGTTAGGTTACATAGGTGTACTCACCAGTCTTTCCATAAGTACATTGGCAGTAGAAACTACCAACGCGGTCAATGCAGGTCGCACCGTTGAAGCAAGCAGCACCAGCGCAGTCGTCAATGTTGATGCTGCAGTCGGACCCGGTCCAGCCGTTGACACAAATGCACGAGTAGCTGCCATGCGAATTAGTGCAGGTTGCCCCGTTGTGACACGGGGCGTGCAGCGTACATTCATCCACATCGTGCTCGCATTGCAATCCGGTGAACGACGGAGGACAGAGGCACGAATACTCGTTCACCCTGTCTATGCAGGTGGCGCCATTTTGACACAGGTTACCCACACAGTCATCTATGTTTTCCTCGCAATGTTTTCCCCGGAAACCTGAAATTGGAAAAATACCATTTGATTAAATGTCAAATTAAATATTCATCGACTAGATATCTAAGAGAACAAAACGTTTTGTTTCTGTAAAAATGTTGATATTAAATTACAATGCGATATGGTTACCAAATAGACAGATAATGTACATGCATATGCAATGAAGGCTTTATCTAAGGTGTACAAAAATGAGGAGCAGATAATTATTTGCTGAGATAATATCGAACGGGAGGCCGCGACAGACCACCTAGGATTTAACCTGTGGAAAAAATAAGCGCACTGTCAACGCCAATGGCTTCTTCCGTTTTCTGTACCGGAACCAGGCAATCGATCCGGTAATTCCATACGATGATGGCGTTTTGGTTACTTTTCAACGGATATCACTTACACTATTTAACGACGCAACAGAAGTCGGGGAACCAAAAGAACAGATAAGCCGTTGATTGCGAAATCGAGACATGTTCCTCTTCAAAAAATGACAATCAGTTATCTAATTTCGCACGATTATTTTAGAATATCGATCAAACGAATAAAAAGAGAGAGATTAATTCTCATCGGATGGCAAATCGATGAGCATATTATAGAGATACTTTATCTTTGGACAAACCTCCGAGATAGGTTACCCTGCAGATGCTTTTCCTGGAAATACTATACTAGGAATATCGAGAGATTGAATATGTACTAAAATATACTATGAACCTTATCAATTTCACGCTGAAATCGAAAATTTTGTAAAAACGCTTGGTTATGTTTTTGGATTATGTTTCATCATACTCATGTATTTTTGTGCTGTTCTGTCTAAGAGCAGTTTCGCATTCTAATGTATACTTTCTTAATGGAATTTCTTTTTTCAGAAAATAGCGAGACGTAAAATATGATTCTCTTAAAATTCAAGCAAAAATCTACTCTTTATATCAAGACCAATTTTATGACATACTGACGGCAGATATAGCCCGCAGTTGGTGCGCATAATTTATGTCCGATCATGTGCACTTGGTTATTGGCGCGGCTTCGTATGTGTTTAAAGAGAAAGGAACACGATGATGACATGAGACAGAGTTAAAGAAATTCTGAAACCGCATCTTTATTATATCAGACTATTTTCGCTTAACGGATGAACTTGATATTAATATTGACGTCAAAAGCGGTGACCGAACTTTGCGTGAAATAACGTGAACTTGATATTTAACAGTGCCTTAAGCATTTTATTTATTTTCAGTTTGACTTCAATCGCATGTTATTATATCACAAAAATGCTGATGTAAATTTATCATTTTTATTGTATCAGGGCTTCTAATGAATGACCAACAAGTGAGGAAGTGCAGAAGCGTTCATAAATGAGCATGGGTTAAGCTACCGATTCGTGTATTAATTACATCCTAAATCTGAAAGAATCTCCCCCAAAAGGCTTCGCTTCTCCGCTTACTTGTGCTCGCAGCTCACATGTCTCTGCTTCTCATGAATTTGTTCAATAATTGAATTTTAACATTTTTATATGCCCAATTAAAATGCAGCAGCCACGCTACAATATTGATTAATGAAAAATCAATTTAATTGGTAATCAAGTTTCCTTTTTTGCTTGCGTGTAACTTGCAATTTATTACGAAACGGGTTTCTATAAAATTATATTTCAGAGCTGAAATAACTTATTTTATTCCGAGCGCCTTAGAAGTGATGTATGAAAAAAAAAAAGAACGAGAGAATGTTTACTTCGATTTAAAGATAGTCGGCTCGGTAAACATTAATCTAGATTATTTAGTTATATTTGCAGGGAGTGAGTTAGCGAAAGAAAAAGTGAGCGGAACAGGATTTTGGTAAAGAAGAATGGTGGAATCAGGAAGTGTTGAAAATAATGAAATTGGACGGCGAGAGAGATGAAGATACATATCTGAGTGAAGGGGGAGTGGCTTTTACTTCGCAAGGGCGAAAGTGACACGAGTTCAAACTTGTAAATCGCGATGAAAGGGTGCCTTAACTCGATTATAACACATCCCAAACCAAAATCCCAGCTCAACGACCAGCGCTTCCCCTTCTGTAAAATAATTATAGAAACGAATTGTTTCTACCTAAAGAAAGGAAACATCAAACTGAATGATAAAAAATCAATTCCGTTTCTTCCTTTTTTTCAGGAATAACTTATGCAGTGGTTGAATATGAATTCGTAGGCGTATGATTTTTCGCGGCGTCTTTTTCCGGCCAGCAGCACATTCTATGATTATTTTAGAAAACACGGGCGTCCGTCTCAGTCGGACTCGAGGCCGCCACGCGCGCTGCCTCTCTTTCGCCGACAGAGGTGTGGCAACGTCGCCGAAGCGGGTGTACGTTCCAAGAGCGCGCGCGCGCGTTCTCGGAGGGGACTGTGGGAAAATTCTCATGCGCCGAGTGCGGCTGCCTCGACAGTGGCGCTCAACCAGTGACGCGAGCGGCGACACTTCCTGCTTTCACGGCGCTCATTGCCAATCGGCGATCTGTTCACATGAGTGTCGAAAGATCACGATCATTAGCTGAGGACGATCCGCGCGCGGTGACGTGCGCACTCACCGAAACTCATTACTTATCGACGTAATTATTGTTTGATTGATTACGAATTGTCTTGCCATGATCAATGATAAAATCCACGGCGAAAAATTCCTCCCGATCGGATTGCCAATTATTAATGAGCGTCGGTAAGTTACCGGCGGACAAACGAAAAATCGTCGGTGCATTTATCTTGAAGTCTGAGAACCTTTATTGATGAGCGCATTAGGGAGGTCAACGTAGCGAAACCGGCCAGAAGTGGCAGGCGTCGTCGCCGGGTGGCCATGCACACGCCATGGGGGTGCACCGGCCCAAAATTATTTCACCCGTCGCATGCAAACACACAGCCGAAACTTTACGATCCTCCGATCTTCGACCCGACATCCACCAGCACCTACTTACATCCGGTTACGCGACACTTATCCAATTACAACACCATAACGACGCGCGAGCCTGCGGGCTCGCTGTAGCCAATCAACGCAATTGTTTTCCTCACAATTAACCAATCGTTGAGATTTTCACCGAATCGACAAATTCATTCGGCTTAATAGCATGTTCAATTCAGCGGAAATTATTCCTCATTCCATTCAAGTTCGAGGAGAATGGACATGATTTTCGTTTTTAGGGGCATAAGATATTTGAGCAAAGGTAGATACGTTAAGAAAATAATGTAATGATATGCGAGACGAAATTTCACTAGGGACAAAAGATGTGGTTAAGAAGAACCGAATACTCGGAATGACAAAAAGATCCAACCTTATCTGAGTTAAAACACACATTTTAAGATATTCAGAGCTAAAAAAATGTTCCTCGTGTGTTTCTTTTATTTGTATTCATGTTCCTCAGCTTCTTCGGAATGAATTCGCCCTATTCTTTTTGGAAATTGATAATCATACAAAGTTGATAAAACTTGACAACAGGTGTGACAAGATCAACAAGTTGTTCTTTGAGCTTCGATTTATTTAACCCTACGCAACAGGAAGACGGAGTCAATATCAATAGACCCTCCTTGCTTTTAGGGGTTTCTGGTAAAGCTACCGCGAGCCGGAAAAAAGAATCACAAGAAGAGCTGCGCAGATAAATGTGCGCGGATCGCGAGCAAACGAAACACACAGTTTCTGTGCAACAGGTATGCGCGACTCTTCAACAGGTTGCTTCGCGTGGCAGAAGCTTCTTTTAGAACTCGTGGCTACGCCTGCTACACGCAACATACAAGGCCGTTAAATTTGGAATTCTTGTTCTATAAATTCACATGACGCAAACATTTTTTTGCTACATACTTGAAGAAATGAATTGCTTGGCCATCTATTTTGATTGCTGAATTAGTTACGAGCATTACTCGGAGAAGATTTATTTATCTGTTCTAACTAATCGGTTTACTAATTAAGAAACTAATTATAATCAAAATACTTTTATTAATCTAGCAACTTGATAAAGACCAAAAAGTTGAGCTATTTTAATAATTCTCGGAACAAAAAAAGATAATCTTTTCAGAGGATTTGCGGAATATTTTCAATTATTTCAAAAAATGTATAAGATTTAATGAACTTATCAAGTTATCAAGTTATTGAAGTAACCAAGTTTAATTAGAGTTATCAACGTTCGAATGTTTTTCTCATATCAGTGATATGTCAATTAGATATGTGAAAAGAAGAGTAAAACAACTTTGTATCCACTGGCGTAAGAGGGACAGAAAGGAAACTAGTCATATTTTCCTTTAACAATGATTGAGACTAATCGTCGATACTAAACAAATTTTTGTCGATAATAATAATCATTATTCATCATAAAACATTCAGTGACTTCACTTATTTATTGTCATCAACTAATCATCCGTGTTCATAAATGATCAAATAGTCCAATGATGTTAAATGATCATTGGTTAATAATTAATCAAATAAATAGCTACTTGGTTATTTTATTAGAATTTATAATGATTGAATTATCAGTAGTTATCATTGGATTAAATATTTGACAAATACAATATTTATTAATTTTTTAGTCTAACTGAATAATATAAATTATTATTTATTCATGACTGATTACAAATCAATAAAACTTATTCCGTATTAAAAGAAATTAATTAAAACCGCTTCTGATCATCTATAGTGATTTCTAGGATCAATTGATCATTTTAAAATTCACACAGAATATTTTCGTGGCATGTATATTCCGTTATTTTGGTGTGTTGTATAGGTATTCAATTCATAAACGTGGTATATAATTACTACTTTTCTCACCTAGTGGATAGCCTGGTTACATAAATAGGAAGACAAATTTTAAATTAGTGTTATGTACTCTACTAGTTTACCAACTTAAGTAATTTTTGTTAGAAACATTATTGCAGTAACTAGACAACAAAAAAGCAGTTATTTGAACTAACAAATTATTTTCTGTTTAAATTAACTATCAGCTTAAACTGTCCTTATGTCATTTCAGTATTTATGGATTAATTATAAAATGAATGACATTACTATTTAAACAATTCGTTAAAAACGTATCTTTGACATTTGGTTTGTTTATTTTTGTAAAAAAACCTTTATCAATAAGCAAGCACGACAGATTAAATTGGTGATAAAAAGCGATAAATGTATAGTCAAAAAAATTGTCAACAAAAAAAAGGACATCGGCATTTTGACAGCAAGGACTTTGACTGCACGCTCACATTGGTCCTCGAACCGGTTGAGTGCGACATCGAGAATCGACTTGAGCACAACAAACGTTGATCGATCGCGGCAATAATGAAACCTTTTTTCATCCTGCCGATACCAAGTAATTGGAGTAGAACGGCGGATCGGTATGACACGCGAATCATAACAAGGCAACGATAGCGCAGCAATAAATGACGTTGAACGAGGGATCTTAATGAGGTGTAAGGCGGGTGAAAATCATCGAATCACTCGGCCGTGAAAGACGCGGGAAACGCTACAAGTAGCGCGTTATGAGCCTGTGCAAAGAAGTTCAGCGAAAAAGAAAAAGGCTAAAGAAAGGAGGAAAAAACGACGACGAGGATAAAGACTCGGACTGGGCACAATACAAAGAGCAAAATCAACACAATGGCGCCCATAAAAACGGATCTTGCAAACCAACTTTTCGTCTGTCTGTATTGATAATAACACTGCGAGGAAAATAGCGTCGTACGCTTGTAATAATAATGATGATTGATCATAAGTTGAGGTCGCATGTTTCCTTTTTTCGAGTTATATCGCGCGAATATATCTTTTAATTACTCTCTATCCAGCCGGCATTGCTAGTTATAACTTTAATTATGCAAGTCTGAATGAGTGTTTCGTTCCGCGGTTTTATTTTTTTTCTATTCACGTCGCTAGGAAGCAAAAAGTTTACAAAACGTTGAACTAAACATTTGAAAAAGCAAAATAGCCGGAAACGTGTATTCCTCTTTTTGAAGATAAAAATAGAAAGCGATCTAATCTTAGAACATAAATAAAAAATATTTAGCGAAGGCTTTGATAGAGTTGGAAAAACGTGGAACAAGTGAAAAGAAAATAAGTAATAACGGGAAACAAGAAATAAGCGATGCATGTATCACGGCTGCTTTATCTCAACAGCGAGAAGATTGCGAGGAGAGTTGCGCCAAGGGTTTAGCACACGTGGCATTGTGCAGCGCAAAGTGGTTGCTACGTCAAGCACAAGAAAAGGCGTGGGTGCGCGCGTTCTCCATGATTTACATATGAGTATTCCATACGTTATTTACCGCGTCGATTATCTCGTACGTTATATCGTTAATTTTTGTGCACAAGGGCCGCTTGCGCGCGCGCGCGCGCGATGCTTAACCTACCGGTTATCGGCTCCAAGTTATTGTCAATATTTTTTCCCGCAGTTTGCGCAGAAAAGAGCTGGGTGCTTTTAGCATCGACCTCCTCGGGCGTACTCGGATGGCCTCGGCTAATTTTGATTTCACGAACAATACGAAAATTATAACGACTGTTAGCTGTTGGTCGGTTCTCATGGAATCGGATCGACAACAATTGCGGATTCACTCAACTGTGTTAAGGGGTGGGTGGGTGGGAGGATGAGCCGATCGTCAATGAATAATCGAGTTTCGCCGATGAACCGCGTGGACGGCGCTGAAATGCAAATGCAAAAAGCGAATCAAGAGCGACGCGCAAACGTAAAAACTTGTTTGCAGCCAATCAAACTGCGCTTCTTCGGGAATGATTTTAAACGAGGCATATGACGTGTAACAAATTGCACGCCGGCCTTAGAATTGGCGCTTTTTTTGCACGTGAGCGCGAATAATAAGAATCGTAAATGAATTATGAGAAGGAATAGAAGAGGGTATGTGCTCGTGACAGAACTGTGAGAGGAGTTTCGGCTCGTTCGACATATCGGCCCGAGGTGGTCACGAGTCCGAGGAGGAGGGCCGTTAGTGGGTGGGACCTTCTGCCTCGTGATCCGGGCCTGATCTTCGTGTTTCTCTGCTCGCTTCGCCGCTAAAGCGCTATCTTCACCTATACTTCTGCCATCTGCCTCAGGCACAAAAAGGGATATACACTGCCGCTGCTTTGCGCGCGCTTTTTAGCTCACGCGCGAAAATGCTAGATCTGCGCAGCAGTGATTTATTAAAAATGCGCATGCGCGGTAGAAATTCGCGCGGGATTCACTGGTTTCGAAGAAGCGCGTAGATTCACCGCATCCGATTCGAAACATTCATCTCGACAATTATGACAATTAAATAACAGGGCCCGAAATGTTCTCACGCTAGAAACCAACGAATACGATTCATAAAGTTTAGAGGCACGAACACAAATCCACAGATTATAATGTTGTGATATTATTTTACTATTTGTGAAATTTACGAGTTGTTTTGTAATTCTCGAGAAACCACTCGCACAGTTTGCATTTCGTATCGTAAAGCACATAAGTATCTTATTTTAAAACTTTGGACTTGAAAAGACATTTTTCCCTCTTATGATTTATTATTTAGTTCTGTTTAGTATCACAATTTTAAGCACGTGTATTTGAAAATAACGTCAAATATTATTTTAGTTATCTTTCTATAATATAAGCTTGTGCGATATTTGTCTCAATATCAGAGCACTATCAAATTTAAATTTCCTCGGTTACTTTTTATTTAAATCAGGATAGAAGATGAAATGTCAAGTGACGCGAGGGTCGTTGGTGGGGAAAGTCGGCTTGTTTATTTTGTGTTGTTTGTTTGACGCGTCAACTCGAATGAGACATCTGTATGACTTGGCACAATTCAAAGTGCGCTTTCGGACAAAAAAGACTTTGTTCTTAGGTAAAATAACGGGGCTTGTGTTGGACTCGTCCCGAAGCAAGTCAGGGGATGTTTCTTTGCTCGGCGATGAAAAAGCGCGCGACGAATCTGCCGGAAATTATCCGAGTTTACTTTACATTTTGCATCTTATCGTGACGTTATACTGACAAAGATTATCGATCGACAAAAAGGTTTCACGTCGTGATTGTACGTGACGCCATTATGGACCGCGCGGCAAGAAGATTATTAGCGAGCATAAATCGGCAAGGCAAGAAACACATTCCGCCGAGTCGGGGGTTTTTCGTCGCGGCCATTTTTCATCCTCGAATCAGCGCAATTCGAGTACACATATAGGTAGCACAAAAGATGATACAATGGGTGCATGAGAATGGCCCTTAAAGGTTAAGAAGAAGCCGCTTCGAACCTATGCGGGTCGAAGGACGGACACGCGCAACATCGACGCGCACATGGACGCGCGCGCGCGCGCAATAAATAAATTCACTCTTGTCTCTCCCCCTCCCCCTTGGCTCTCCTGAGATGGATGATTAATGTGTCACGTGTTTGCTATCTCGTCTTCCAATATGCGCTGCCTTAGAGATCTCATTAAGGGCATATTATATAAATTGCTTGCAGCACAATTAGAATGCCTCACGCAACAAGGCATTCGTAATATGCATATAGGCGGATGCCGAGCGGAACAATGAACGAATCGCGCCAAGAGTAAATCATAGCTGGACACTTGATATGCGCGCGGCTCCTCCCTTTGCGCTACAGTTTCAACGCGAGCTGCTGGACCGTTAGTGGTGCATTCCGCGCCAAACGCCCGCGATACGATACGCGCGAGAAGAAAGCCTGCTGCCATTTTTCAAAATCACCGACTCATCTCCAGCAGTACTCGCGTTCCCGCACTTCTCCGTTGACCCAATGATTCAAGTCTCGCGAAGCCTAATGTACCTCTTTGCTCCATCTAGAAGTCAGTTTCCCGCGGTTTTATCGCTAACGTAATTAGTTTAATCACTTAACGATTATTGTTTTAGGAAGATCGCAATCTGGCTAATTGGATCAAAGGCTTTTTCACGCACTTTCACGCGTACAGTTAACAAAGGATGTGTTCCCTACCATGAATTTCTGTTAAAAACTAATTGAGAATATTCTACCGTAATTAGAAAATCATATTTTTAATTATGAGAGAGGCTTTTAAAGTTGCCAACATGCAATCGTGGTATGAATCAAATGAGCTATATTATTTTGTATTTTGAGTTTATTTCCAGTCTCTTGGATAAGTATTTTTAATGTTTATGTATTTGCGATAACTAATAATTAGTTAAACAAATTGTTCTTTTATTTTAGTTTATTATTTATCATGAATTTCCATTTTAATCGAATTCTTTTCTGTAACAGGTATATCGACACATATGTATCAAGGATTTATAACAAGATATGAACGAGATGTGAAGATCAAGGAAAATGTTATGTATTTTAAACACACACTTTCTATCCAACGCAGAGCCATCTCTCCGGATTGGCAAGTTTGGGGTATGGACATTATGAAGATAAATAGTGGCGAGAATGTGGAGAAAAAGTGCGCAAAAAAGGTGGTTGCGGGTATCCAGCAGAGGAAGGTATCTCTGTCGTTATCGAGAGGACGAGTTGGGAGATTCCGATTAACCGTGAAATACGCCCGTCGATAGATCGTATCTCGCGCACGACGATGCTCGCAGCGCGCCTTTAAGCGTGAGATCTGCGCCGGATAAAGTCGAATAAATGAGCCCGCGCGGGCGACAGCGTTAGTAGCGCTCGAGAGTCGCGGCGCAAATGCGACCGCCGGCGTAATGACTCCTACGCGTATACCGTTGACGCGTCAATTATGCTCCAACGCCGAACGGCGCATTTCATATGGGGCCTTAACGAGATTCAGCCGCGGGCCCTTAAAGTCCCTCGTTGTACAATAAAACAGAAGCAAACAATAACGTTATTGGAATTGCAGGGCTTTCGAGGTCAGAATCGTGGTCCAATTAGAAACACTGTGTTCGCTTGTCCGCCATTTTTCATTCGCTTTATCTCTAACGACCAATTGGAATGACGGCAATTCCGGAAATAGGGAAACATGTTTGCTTGAGAAAAGTGGCATGCATATGAGTAGAAGAGGGCGCCACGCAATCTGCCGGACTTGGTGAAATTTGGAGAACGGTTCTTCTCTCGGTGGCTTGTTGTATCACGCATCTGTTATTTTGGTCAAGCTTATTGCTTCACTTTTCACGCGGTTTGTTCATGCGCTCGCACAGAACGAGAATCTTTGACTTGCGAGCAGGAAATGTCTAGCCGCAGAACACCTAGATTTTCGGCACGCATTTCACCTATATGACTGGTTCTGACCGCAGCCTGTGTGGTCACGTTCATGCGCCTTATTTCTACCCATCTCGTGCACAATTGCCGTCAAATACACAGCATTGAAGTGCATTCCCAAAGTGCAGCTCAATTGCGCCGACTTAAGAGAAATTTTTTACGCCAACAAACATAAAGACAACAAATCATAAAGACCTTCGAACGTTTTTAAACAGCTCTTTATGGTAGAAAATTAGTTTCCCTTATTTTATTGCCTCGCGACTTCATTATGCAAATATTGTATAATATTTTAAAACTACATACAAGATTTATTTTGCTAATGCAGTACCAGTTGTTTTTTAAGCATAGAACCACGGTGTACATTTAACATCTATATATATTTACAGGCTACATCATAACATGAGAGAGTAATTTTTGAAAAAAATCTATTAGTCTGGAATAGCTTCTGATCAAATATGGTATACATTTCATCTGAGTAATAAAAGTAGCCTGCTTAAGATCCCGAGCCGATCAAATAAGGTGCACGGAAGTACTCGGAGCAGTCTAATAGCCTACGCTCGATGGACTTATTTGCCTCGAAAAACAATGATTTACAATAACGGGCTCACGTAGTTGAAACACATAAACTCGGGACCGCCTAATTAAGCAGCAGCAACCCGACCTCATAGCTAATTGATAAAACGCGCTTTCATAACATTCGTGTGATCGCGTCGCTTCTCCACAATCCGGATGATTATCAAAGATCGTGCGTATCAGAGTCGCAATTGGCGACTGGTTTACGAGTCCGCAAGCGTACGAAATTGAATATTCCGATTGCACGATTAAGCGACTTCGAAGTCCGTAAAACGGGTATTAACTGCGAGACTGATGTTAATATCGTGGCGGATCGTTTGGCGGGCAAAACGCGGATTCGAATGATTTGCGTTCGGGCTTGAGCTTGTGCCTTATCGCGGAGAACCCGTCCTATTGGCTAGCGTCGCCAGTGGGGCGATTATTGCGCCTGAGGCTGAGCCGAAATAATGCCGGCAGTCGCCCCTCGCGGAACTGGTTTCGTGTCGTCAACGGGCTTGTCCGAATTTCGCACCACTTGGCCAAACTTGTTTTCAACAAAAAGCCGTCCATTCAATGCGCTTGCGTGCTAAAAATATTGACGCGAAGGTTCGCCTCAACTTTTCCGATCGGAGAGTAGGAGTTATAATAAATGAACTTTGATGTTCATGAACATTCGAGTCGTTCGAGAGTTCGTAGAAATTCGACAGAGATAGAGATAGACGGAGAGAGAGAGAGAGAGAGAGAGAGAGAGAGAGAGAGAGAGAGAGAGAGAGAGAGAGAGAGAGAGAGAGAGAGGGAAGAGAAGAGGATAGTATGATTTATCTATCTCTATAAAAAAAAAGTAGTGTGGGGACCCACAAATGTGTCTTACAAACTATAACTAGAGTTTAAATCGGAAGCCACCACGTATAAACTACAGTCACCACTCCCGCTGACGTTCACACTTCTGTGCTTACTAAACAGAACATAAGATTTACACTATTT